>JAVIWB010001263.1:0-205841 GCA_031893035.1 Dermolepida albohirtum | reverse complement strand
TTTCATAAAACTTATCCAGATATTTCGGAACCACCGGAACCCATTCTTACACGATGGGGCACGTGGCTAAATGCAGCTTTTTATTACCATAAGAATTTTCACAAAGTTAAATCCGTTATATCAAAATTTAGGCCAACCGAATCCCAAGCAATCAGAGACAGTCAACATCAATTTGAAAATCCTCAAATTCTGGAAGATCTGCATACAATATATAACAATTACCATCCATTAGTAGAAGCAATTACAAAACTTCAAAACGAAAACGATTCGCTGCCCTTAGACGCATCACTATGCATAGTGCAAAATGTGACCGCTCATTGGCATAGTTTAACTGACGCTGCTGGTGTACGAGCTCATCAAAAATTATTAAGTGTTTTAAAAAAAAATCCGGACTTGCACGTTTTACGAACTATTTATGACAAATGTGCAAATAGTGAGCCCTGGAATGATTTTGAACAACAGCTTCTTTCTGCCAAAATTACATCAATAGACGCCGAACGATCTTTTTCTCTATACAAAAACATTTTCTCGTCGCGAAGGACGTCATTTACAGAAGCAACCGTAGAGACGTATGCAATGATGCAGATGTACAGTTACTTCCACAACACATTACCAGGGTTATGAAATTACATATTACTAGGTAAGCACTAATTGTGTAAGAATAAGTCTAGACACGGCACTGCTACGGACACTTTCGCCGCAGTTTATAATTTACACTTAAACACCAACCGTGAACCGTATTGTATTTGATGTGAATGATCTCATTCACTGCGCACCAATTGCCCGTTCTACCGTACCGCCTATGGTATTGCCACTTTCGTCGCCGCTCTAATAATTATATAACAGATTTTTCGAAAGATAATCCGTATTTCAGGAAACACATAAAATTGCGGTGGGCAAATAAATATGACCGGTAGTGTACGTATAACTACCTGAAATTTTACCCTTAATAAATATTATAGAATCTTGTACCATTTATTTACGTACAGAAAGAGTTAAATATACATACATACAAATGTAGAATATAATCTTGTAAAACATATTCGTATTCATTTATTAATAAGACCGTTTCGAACACATTATTATGCATGACTGCGTTGATTGAAACGTTTTCAGTTTAAGTACATTTCAAAATAAGTGATTATTAAAAGGAACGTAACCGAAACTTAATAGTCAATACTTCATGTGTCGAAATTCGATTAAGATGGAAAATCCAATATGTTCTATTTGAAATACTCCTCTCAAAATTCCAGATTTCACGTCCCATCTTATTATAATAATTTCAGTAATTTGATAATCTTCTGTTTCCGTTTCTCATTTCTGGAATTTCAATTTCAGTGAAAGCCGCTTCGGGCACAATAACTTCAAAGACAACCAGCTTGAACTGCTCGTTCGGAGAACCCGGAATTTATCTTACTTTATTATGAAGTTTATTTACCATCAAATCGTTAAGTTTCCGTTTGATTTAAATACGTTCTTAGCGAACTAAAAAACAGTTTCTGTACACATATCTGAACGAGTACTTCGTTCCAAATTGTTATTTTAAAAAGTGTCCTTGTCATAACTTCTAAATAATCAAAAGAAATGTGAACTGTTTATGTACAAAAGTAGTGTTTGGGAGTTTTGCTTGCTTTATTCAACTTTAAACTACGTACAATATTTACGTTAAAGATATATTGAAGGTTTAACACTAGTTTGACAAGTAGTGAGAATGACACATAGGTGGTGCTCTAATTGGTAAAACAAATGCATTACAATTTAGGTTACCTATTTATATGTTTACATTCCGATATTTAGATAAATCGGTTGATTAGTTTATTTTTGACAGCTGATTGAAAAAGAAGCAACACGTCGTTTTGTTAAAATGGAAAAAGCAGAGTATCGTGCGGTGATTAAATACTTCGTAATTAAGGGTATGAAAGCTACCGAAATAAAAGATGAGTTACGGGAAACATTAGGTGAATCTGCTCCATCATCCGCCACAATAAGTAGATGGGTAAATGAATTTAAACGTGGTAGAACAAACTGTGTTGATGAAACGGGCTCTGGAGCACACAAAATCGTGACTTCTAAGGAAATGATTATAGAAATTCATAATATTATTACGCAAGATCGACGACTCAAAGTGAGAGATATAGCAGACATAGTAAACATTTTAAAAGAACGCGTATACCACATTTTAACGGAAGAATTGGGCCTTTCCAAGCTTTCGGCAAGATGGGTGCCGCGATTGCTTACGACTGATCAAAATTTCACTCGTTTGCGCATTTGCAATGAGTGTTTGGATCTTTGTAAGCGTTCTTGTAGGCTATTTGTTACTTGCGATGAATCTTGGATACACCACAGACCACCCGAAACTAAACAACAGTCGAAACAATGGTTAGAACGTGGTTCTGCACCTCCAAAGAAAGCGAAAACCACTTTATCGACAAACAAGGTGATGGCATCAATTTTTTGGGATTCAAAGGGCATTTTGCTCATTGATTACCTTCAGAAAGGTGCCACAATAAACGGACAATATTATGCAGAACTTGTACAAAAATTAAATGTTGAGGTTCGTGCTAAACGGTCAAGAATGGCAAAGAAAAAGATTCTGTTTCGCCAAGACAACGCTCCCTCGCATACCAGCACAGTTGCGATATTCAAAATCCACGAGTTGCATTTCCAATTAATACCGCATGCGCCTTAAAAGATCAATAGATATGATTAACGGTAGAAGAAACAACGAATGCAAGAAAGAATAGTCTTTTAAATTTGTTGGTGTGTATTTTAAAAGCGGTGGTATTTCTTTGGTTGTTCTTTTACGTAATATTACAGAAGACAAATGAGGAAAGAATAGTGGAAACTATAAAATATACCCAACTTGTAATGTTGGTTACAAACGGGGGTCCGAATATGGTTACAGCTGGAATGCCACTAAAACAATATTATCCTCAATTGCTTCATGGAACCTGTTTGTCCCCATGAATGTCATATTTATAGCTGAATTTATTAGAAACAGATATCCAAAAGTTGACCAATTTATAGTTTCTACCAAAAAAGTTTTTATTAAATCTCCAAAACGAATTCTTGAGTTTAAACAGGCTCGTCCGAACATTCCTCAGTCACCGCAGCCGGTATTGACGAGATGGGGAATGTGGTTTAAAACTGTTTTATATTATGAGAAATTTTTACACATTATTAAACCTTGTATCTTAAATTTAAATCCGCAAGGTACTCAAGCAATTTCAGTAAGTAAGCGGTTCTTCTTTTAGATGCTATTTCCAAATTGGAGAACACCAAGCTGTCATTACATGCAGGGCTAAATATAGTATATTACCTCAAAGCTTTGTTAAGAAATCTAGCAGATAGTATAAGAAGATTAACAACCGATAAATTGTGTGCGGTTATAAATAACCCAATCCCGATGTTCAAATCATATGAACAATCTCTTTCATAGAAGCAAGAGTTTAACTGAAAACTAAGAGTGCGAATATAATGCAAACGTCTTTTTCGTTAACATCACAGCATTAGACGCAGAACGCTCCATTTCCAAATATACCAACATATTTTCACCTCGCCATAGGAGTATGGCTGAGTCAGTACTGGATGGCATACTAATGACACATTACGACAGCGACTTTTTGCGTCATTCTACATCAACAACACAAAAAAAGACCAAAATAGAAAGTTACTACATTTATTATTTTTAATATTGATAGTAACTGAGCCGTACGCTACTGGGAAAGCACTCGTTTTTGCAGCCTTAATACTTGAATGACATCAGCTAACGATTCTAAGTAAATAATAGTAAAAAATAGTAATCTAACATTTAAAATACATAATTTCGTCTTTCCATGCATATTATTTTTCTAAAAAATAGTACAAATATTGATTTTGGGTAATCTTTAAGGAGTTGGAAAAAATGGAGTGGGACTCAATATCAAGTCTAGAATTACTTTTATTGAATTATAAAGTCACATGTTATTGGGATATTTTTTTTCTAATAAAATTTAAACACTTTAATTTCATTATAACCGCTAAACTACTAAATTTTCTTAAGATTCATATGATACCACAAACATCGTTGAATACACTATCAAATAAAAGAATCCCCAGTTTTATTCGATAGTATTTAGCTTTGAGTCTAACCAAAAAAACAAAATTAACTGGAACCAATGAAAATGAATTAATTGACATTGCGCCAGCAGAAGGGAAGTGGAATCGTAAATTGTTTCTCTTAGTTTCAATTTAACTTTTAGACATCGTTCGAAGCTTAGCATGAACATGCAACATTCAATTATTTCGATACTAATTTTGATTAATTTAAGAACTTGTATTCATGCTTCGTAATCGATAGCATGTCCAAAAGAACAAAAGAAACGATAAGTTGGTAACAGTATTGTAAGAAATACATAAACGTACAGTAGTGAATGAATTTGTTTATTTCTTATCGTATACGTACGAAGACAAAGGAAATGAAATTCCCGCATTTCATTTTCTTTGTCGATTGAAATCATAAAAGATGTATAATAGATAATGTTGAACAGAATTCCGCAGTAGCGTGCAGACTCGTCGAGATGGCTGGATAGGTGTAATTATAAATAAAATAAATAATGCTTATAGTTCCTGTATATTTTAACGTAAGGAAACGAAATTTATTTACATTCGTCGCAGTTAATAATTTACCTTAGCGAAACATCTTCGTGTCTCTGACATAATACAAGCTATCGGAAGTGCTTGCACGCGTTCACCTCCCTTTAGTTATTGCTACTGATTAGTAGGAGGATTACCCAACATTACTAATTGCTAATACCCTAAATGTATGTAATTCTAACGTAGGAAAATGATTTAGAAATTTATTTACAACGGGCGCGGATTAAGAATACTATTAATAATATAAATACACGAAATTAATAATTTAACAGTTAAAATTGAATTAGAAAATCCTATTAGTTTGTGTAAATTTATTGTTTATATTAATATAATTATATAGTTGAGTTTAATTTATTTTCAATACATTTCCTTTTTATTAAAAGTTATTGTTTAATTATTTACTTAATAAAGAAAATTATAATTCTCTTTATTTTAAAAAGTGAATCATAAAGAAATATACATTTATTAGACAAAAATTAATAATACATTCACAGATATATCAGACAAGATATTTTTAATAATTAATTTCATTTGCTTTGGATATATAATATAAGATGATTATTGTCTTAAGATCAATTCTTAATTTTTTCAAAAGAACTTATATGTATATATACATATATATGCGAGGGTAGCCGTTTATATTTCGGGAACTGGCAACATTGCTAGTGTTGCCTCCGATCCGATGATTGCATCGTGAAGTTTGTCATTTTTGACAATATATTTACCTTGACAGTTTTATTATCCGGTCGCTATTTCTATTGTTGACAGTAACTTGAATATTTTATGTCAGCGAAAAAATGGAATTAACTCGCGAACATTTCCGTGCATTTATTTTTCATAAATTTTGACGTGATTTATCTCAACAAGAATGCATCGACGAGCTGAATTCTTTATATGGTGATGAAACACCCCGAAAACTACACTATATCGATCGTATAGTGGATTCAAACTTGGACGGCGTTCATTGGACGACGAATTCGTGAAAGTCGTCCCACAAATATTGTGTCGGAAAACATTAATGCAGTGTCTGATAATGCAAGACCGTCATGTAATGTACCGTGAGATTGAGGCATCTCGAGGTATTACTGACACTAGCGTGCATAAGATCCTGCATGAACATTTAGCCGTTAAGAAGCTATATTCACGTTGGTTACCACATAATTTGACAACCGCTTAAAAAAAACTCGCGTCGATTGGTGCCAAGAAATGCACAAAAAATACAATGGCGGTGCTTCAAAGAACATTTATAAAGTCGTCACAGGTGATAAATTTTGGATCTATACGTATGGGCCCGATAGTAAGCAGCAGTCGACTGTGTGGGCATTTCAAGATGAGGCAAAACCAACTAAAGTTGTTCGCGCTCGAAGCACATCAAAATAAATGGTAGCCTGTTTTTTCAGAAAAACCAGTCACGTTGCAACCGTGCCTTTAGAGATTTGTAGAACAGTCAATTCCGAATGGTACACAACTATTTGTTTACCAAAAGTTTTTCAAGAAATAAGGAAAACAAACTGAAAACGACAGATCATTCTCCACCATGACAATGCAAGCTCTCACAGGTCGGTTCAAACAATTGAATATTTGACCGGGCAAAACATTGAACTGATGAGCCATCCGCCGTATAGCTCTGATACTCTGAAAATAAACTTCGTGGTCAACGATTTTCTACGCCGGAAGGGGCAGTTGTGGCATTCAAAACTCATATTTTGGAGATATCGCCTTCACAGTGGCATCAATGCTTTTCGGATCGGTTTAAACGAATGCAAAAGTGCATTGATTTTCAAGGAGAATATTTTGAAAAGCAATAAAACTATTTTAGATAACAAAAAAATTTTTGTTTGCTATTCCGGAAATATAAACGGGTACCCTCGTATAGATATGTACATATATATATATCTATATATGCCCTGATATAATAATTAAAACGAAGTTTAGGAGTAAGAGTTAATTTAAACAATGTCACTATAATTATTTAATATTTTAATTCATATTATTGTTTTATAAATATAGTTCATTTCATGAACATTTAATTTATTAACTTATTCAAGTTAATTTTTATATATTTTATTAATAAATTAATTTATTTCATATGTCATTAGTTTTTGATAATTTAGAATTTAATATAGAGTTTGATAACAAGAATTTCATCAAAAATATTTATATTTACAATCATTTAACTTAAAAACTATTTTATAATAATACATATGTGTGTGTGTTTGCACGCATATACATATATGTATGTATGTATATAGTACTCAGATAAATCATAGAGAATCTACGAACATTTTTTCGTTTATTGAGGATCATATTGCACCTTATTAAAACTTTATCGTCGTTCCGGTAATGCAACCCGCATAAAGAATTAGGCCAGTTTTGTCATCTACGTGATTTATGATAGATAATGGAATAGGGCGCCTATTCTTTAAGCATAAAGGACAGCTAATCAATTGTGCAAACACATCAGGTGCCCGTCTTGTCACAGAAACTATTTTAAAATTTTGGCGAAGAGTGAACGTTTTATACTAGAAAAATAAAACAAGAGAATTATTAAACAAAGTATTTTGCATTCAATAATTGCGTAATTTTAAATAATGTCCCTAGGACTAACACAAATTTAGAACAGTTCGATAAAGCTCAACTCACTGAAGAAACGAAAGGACTGGAATATAGGTGGACTAAAGGTAATAAGTTGCAAGGGGAATATGTTGAAAAAGAATAATTTTGTTCCAAGAAGTTTGTAAGGGGTTTTCCGATAAGGACTTGACAAATTTTTTTTCAAAATAAAATGCAGACCATTTGAGATATTTCAAAAACTTTATTATCGGGTTGAAGTACAATCAAAACATTTATGAATGGAACTCGACTTCGTTCATATGGCCACCGTGGGCACGTTTGCAGCGGTCGATTCGTTGGACCCAATTTTCGATGACTCGGCCACACAATTCGACCGAAACGGCTGCTACTTCGCGTCAATGTTGGCTCTGAGCTCTTCCAACGATGTCGGCTTGTTGGCATAGACCAATGACTTGACGTAGCCTCAAAGAAAAAAGTCTAGAGGCGTTAAATCGCAATGATCCATTCTTGAGATAACATGCTCATCAAACTTACTCTTCAATAAATCGATTGTAACATGTGCTGTGTGGCTTGTGGCACCGTCCTGCTGAAGCCACATGTTGTCCAAGTCCATATCTTCCAATTCGAGCCAAAAATAATCGGTAATCATGGCGCGATAACGATTACCATTCACAGTAACTTGACGATCATTATCGTCGACGAAAAAATATGGCCCTATGACGCCGCCGGCATGCAAACCGAACCAAACAGTTATTTTTTGTAGATGAATGATGAATGATTTTCACCCGACCAATAACGCATATTTTGCTTATTGACGAACCCATTGAGCCAAAAATGAGCTTCGTCACTGAAAATGATTTTGCGATGAAATTGATTATCTTGGCGCATCTTTTCCAGAGCCCAATTGGAGAACGTACGTCGCTTCAAATGGTCCATCGGCTTCAATTCTTGAGTCAGCTTGATCTTGTATGGGTGTAAACCAAGATCCTTACGCAAAATTCGCCATAAAGTGGTCTGGGCGATGCCCAACTCTTGAGAACGCCATGGAATTGACTGATTTGGATCATTTGCTACGGACGTTTCAACGGCAGCGATATTTTCGACACTTCGACCAACCCGTTGTCTCACTGGCACGGCAACATGACACAGCGAATATGGAGACTCATATTTTTGCACTAAACTTGTTACTGTCTGTCTACTAGGGCGAGAATTACGACCGAAAATCGGAGTTAACGCTCTTAAAGTAGCAGTCACCGACTCCGAATTTCTGTAGTAAATTTTTATAATTTGCAGACGTTGTTCGTTCGTATACTTTACCATGATGAAAATGTTAAGTTTACTGAATAAATTGTCAGTGAAAGTTCGATGATTAGTGAAAGGGTGCGTTCACAAATTGAATTAAAAGTTGTCAAATCCCTATTGGAAAACTCTTTATTTTCTTGTTAAGGTTCACTAATTACACAGGCCTGCGATGGAAAAATTGTTTAAAAATAATCAGTGATTTTTATAGTTTTTTGTACGCTAATTATGGAAAAAATAATAAAAAAATTCCATCATGCACAGTTTAGTAACAAATTTCACTTGAAATTACCAACAACTAGGTATTTTGGGCAAGTAAGCATTACAGTGTTTAATATTAATAATTAAAATTAGGTTTAGATTGGCAGTGGGAAATATTAAATTGGTTGGGTGGAAACACTGAGTAGCTGTCAAACCTTTGTTTGCTTTCCTCATACAGTGTGTCTCTTGGGTCTGTACTGTACACATATATTTTCTGACTTTTGTCGAAGCGACAAGTGTTTCATTTTATGTTCTGTGTTCTTAATTATAACCAACAGCGTAAATTACAATTTACGATGGCTTCTAGAGCATGTGCTACTTCACTCGATTGTTTCTGCTACATTTATGGCAATTATGTTGTAAAAAAGCAATGAAGAAATATTTGCAATTTCGTTAAAAAAGTTTACTTCGCTTACTTTGGAATGAAGTTAGGCTATGAAGATAAACCTTGTGCACCCCACAAGATATGTTCAATTTGTGTTGAAGAATTGAGGTAGTGTAATCAAGGTAAAAACAATCGTTTTGCTTTGCTGTTCCCATGGTGCGGAGGGAACATAAAAATCGCAATGGTAACTATTATTATTGTTCCTGCAACGTGCAAGGTTGCAACTAAAAATAAAAAGGAGTTGTCTAGTCCTAGCATGCCATCAGCGATCCGATCCGCTCTATTTTGCGTTGCGGCGCGCGCACCACCTAATAGTGTATACAACAAAACGGCCCTTACTTAAAAAACACGCCTCGTATAATAATAAAGACGATATCAACCCTGTACTTATACAATTCGAAAAATATAAGTGGGTAAAATAAAGAGAAGTATTACTAACCAATTTGAAATGTGCGTGTTATAAATTTTTTATGAATATTTTCTTTATATGTATTTATTTTTAAGTATTTTTAAGTATGAATTAATGGGTAGGAATGATTATTAAACTGTTTTTGGGTGAGAACATTTTTCACACGATGGTAATTTCTAGCCAAAATCAAATATCACTTATTAACTCGCAGTATTTACTTCATTTGGTCTGATGCGATTACTTTCTACTTTCCGAACTTGAAATTCGAATGAAAAAGACTCACCGAAATGCCATTCCAGTTCTCTACATAATCATGATAAAATCTTCGATGTGATTTCGAAAGATATTCGGAAATCTATTCATGCATTGGTTGACCGCTTTTAGCGTTGATGAAGGTATACGTATTTTGTGAATAAAATGAGCAACGAATATATATATATATATATAACAGATATTTTTATAAATTATAAGTCTAAATATAGTGTCACTTTTTATGTTTTATGATTTATATGCAAATTCATCAACAAATAAATTTTAGATCAGATTTTAAATTCTAATTTTTAATGCTTTTTACATTGTATATGCATATGTGGTGGGCTGAAAATCACGGATAATCAATAGGTAGGATGATTCTATGATTAATTCTGAGACGACAATCCTAATACAGGAATGTTGTATTTTCAGTCGTTAAGGCACACTAGACCTTCAATAAATATATTGAATTTTTTAAAATTTTCGTTGGAAAACCATGTTTTTGTTGTTAAATAAAATTATGTAACACAACGTTAGTGTGGTTAATTGTTTTATGTCAGTGTTTTGTATTGTGAATTTTATTATTATTTTTCCGTAATCGGCGAAACAAAAATTACAAAAATCACTTATATTTTAAAGAATTTTTCCTTCGCAGACCTGTTATTTGTTATAAAAACATATATCTACAAAGGGTACTAGGAAAGTTTTGCAATACAGCTTTGCTTATTTAATTTTTTCAAAGTAATTTCCTCTACACTCAATACACCTCACCATCCTCCTAAACCAATCTTTAAACCAGTTCTACCAAGTTTCACTAGGGAGTAAAGCACATTCGTTGTCCTAAGCCCGCAGAAGGTCCTCATCGCTGGAAAACCGCCTCCATTTTAACTTCATTTTCACATGCGGGAATAGTGCAAAGTCGCAGGGAGCAAGATCTGGACTGTAAGGAGGGTGCTCGAGAAGTTTCAATCCTGTCGTTGTCAAATATTTGGTGCAGGCTTTGGCACGGTGAGCTGGAGCATTATCGTGATGGAGGAACCAGGTGTCCATTCTTGACTTTACCCGCAGGTTCTTCATAGATCCAATGACTTTAGGCAGGCACTGTTGAGTATACCACTTAGCTGTGACTATTTTCTGTGTGTCCAAAACGACGCGTTCCACAATTCCACTCGATTTGAAAAATACAACTATTATTTTCTTCTTTACAGATCGGGGTTTTCTGATAACTACGGTTGTGTCCTCATCATCAAAGACGCAAACTTTGTTTTGAGCTTTGGTCGGCACATCGTAATAGTACAGCCAAGTCTCGTCACCTGTTACAATGTTGTTCAAATACCGAGATTGTCCTTTATTAAAGTTTTTTATCATCTCCCGGGACCAAGTCACACGTCGTGACATCTGCTCTTCAATCAGTCGATGTGGCACCCAGAGAGAACAAATTTTTTTCACGTCCAAATGATCATGCAGAATCGAACGAATTGCTGGTACATTTAAGCCTGAAGTACTCTATCTGTTGGTAGGTCACTCGCCTGTTCTTGCCAAGCATTTTCCCCACAGTAGTAACGTTTTTCGCCGTAACTGACGTTCATGGCCTTCTCAGCCTCTCAGCATCCTCCACAGTTAAATTTCCCCTTTGGAATTCTCTATACCACCTGAATATCGTTGTGCGATGTGGACAAACATCACTTACTGCAAGAGTCATTTCTTCGAAGTATTGGTCTATGCCCTTATCTCATTTCGGGACCACGATGTCATAGCAAGCACTTTACACTCTCACTGCCAATGAATAACTGAGCCCATCGCGGCGGCTGCTATGCACGTATAAACATGTCTCAACATGCAGCAACAAGGAGCTTCCTACGTTTCATCGTTGCGTCATATTGCCAAACTTTCCTAGTACCCTTTGTAATATAAAACTTAGTAGACCGGAAAAATCGAATCGCCCGACATGTTTTAGAAACAAATCATAATAGGTGTCCGTCAGAGAAGTGAATTTCAACCAAATTATTCTATAAAAAAACAATAAAATTATTTTCTTTAAAGATATCGTAGTTTTTTATATTTAAAAGTTATTCTATAATCATTTCCGGCGCATACTAATTTAGTTTCGTTACACCTCTACTTTATTTTCATCTTAATGTTATTAAAAAGTAAAAAGAAATGAAGTACCATAATCTAATAATAGAAACATAATTCCTTTAGTAAACATACGTATAAAATGACTTCCTTTTCTTTCTTTGTCTACACCAGAACTAGGAGTACGGTATGTCTAACTTATGTATGTATGTATGTTGAAAAATGTTTTTATAAACCTCTTGTGTCTGTAATCAAAAGCGAAGGACTTCTAGTCGTCTACAAGAGGCTTTGCAAAATCTAATTTTCGGTAGAGCTCTTCGCATGAAGTTTCCTTTTAAACAAAGTAAATAATAAAGTTTTGAACATTGAATATTTTAGTATAAAAGCTATTTACGATGAATTCGCGATTTGTCCTCGTTATAAATTGATGTACATACGTATATTACCGTTACCACTAGTCGTGTATAAAGACTTTAAACATGCTTACCAGATCTATAAAATATGATGTATAGTATTATACAAATATTAAGCTATAATTCTTGTTCACATCCACTAAAGTATTTTGAATATTTATATGGAATAGAATTTCGCGGGTGAAAAATAAACTGGTCTATTAGACATTTTAATAGATGTTCTTTTTTTTTAAATTCAGAATAGGGCTATCTACATTTCACCAAGGGAACTATTTTCTTTAACTCCTCATTCGGTTAAACAAAAACTTTGCAGTAATATAATGTATAAAGGTCGTCTTAAAATTAATGAACGATTGGGCACTGCACTGAGCCCAGGTCCACCACTACTGCGGTTGCATGCAGCTGGTTAGTTCCCTTCCTTGTCTCAATCTGAGTCAAGTCTGGTTACTGTCTTAACTGTTACTGTGTTGTCACGTCAACAGTTATAAAGGATATCTTGCTTTAAATTGAGATTTTAAAGTGGTATCATTCGAAAGTTTACGCACCTCCTCCTTTTCTTTGATTGACAAATTAACCATCATGATAACTTTTTTATGTAGGGGTTCATAAGAAAAACCTATCGCATACTCCTAACTGTGTATAATGTAATTATGTATAGTATACATGAATTATCAGACGTTTTCCTTGAAATGCGGAAAGAAATAGAGGACCTCCAATTATTCTTCATTAAAACAATACAAAAATATAAAACACAATGAACAATGGTTGTTTGAACTGTCAAAATATTGAATTAATGTCTCATCTTCCGGGTAGTCCACATTCCTTATGACTGTTCACACAAAATTATGTAGATTTTCACGATAAAATTAAGTAGGTTTTCATAGCTTGTATCACTTTTGGTGTGATCTTCTTGTGGGTTTCTATCAGCTTCTTGTAGGTCTATTATTGGATTGATTCTCTCCGTTGTTGTTTTTCTTATACGTATGTACATGTCTTCGGTTCACCATTAGTTATAACTTGTAGTAGGCTCTTTCAGGTGTTGCCGAGTTCATAAGTGCCCTTTCGGTTGAAGTTTGGATGCTTTTCTACTTTGACGGCTTTTCTGATGATTCTTTGCTGGTAGCTCTTACTTTCGCGTCTTTAAACTTTAATTAGTGTCCATTCTCCTGAATATGTTCTTGTCCAATTATTTTCCTTTATGTATTGCTCTAATGTTCCACAATTCTTTGCTCAATCAGTCTCCCTGTGTGTCCTACATAGCTTTTCTCGCACTCGCTTATTAATCTGTAGATTTCTTCTCCTTTTGTTCGTGGTAATTTGTAGAATATTGTACCACAACTTCTTTACATACGTTATAATTTCAGCATACAGAATCAAGCGTACTGTATTTTGGGATAGGCAGGGGGTGTTTCCTATGGAATTTTTTGACTCGTGGTGACACAATACATTCCTAGACATATTTTGACACATTAACTAAACGACGCCGTGCAATGTAAAGCAAGAGGCGTGGCATGCCAGTAAGTGTATTGTTTTCTTCATGACAATACTCGTCCACACGTGGCACGCTGAACCCAAGATCTCATCGAATCATATGTCTAGGAACAATTTGATCACACTCCGCATATTCTTGATCTAGCGCTTCTTCATGTAAAAAAGCGTCTAGGCCATTAGCGCCACGACGATGACAATGATGTGAATACGACTGGGATGCTATGATTGGCTGATTAGGCAGCAGATTTCTGATGAAATTCAGGAGGTTGTATTACATGAGAAGTGCCTTAATATTGGTGGTAATTATGTTAAAAAAGTAGAGTCTAAGAACAAAATTGTTGAAAAAATTTCGCTTTTGTTTTTTTAATATCAAAACTTAAAAAACACCTCATAATATAAAAAGCGGTAAAAATTGGAATTTTTTAAAACTAAGATTGCTTGGACATAACGGGTGGGGCAAAGAGCATCATCTGATTTTCTTTCGCTGTAACTTTTGTTTAAAGCGAAAACTCGCATTTAAAAAATTCGTTTGGGCTCTTTTGATTACATTTTGAATAGCGTAGCTAATTTCGGCTGGACTGTTGTTTTTTGCCTCCTCCAAGGTGCGAGGCTTGTTCGCGTATACCAATGACTTCAAATATCCCCAGAGGAAGAAGTCTGGGGCAATCAAATCAGGAGATCTGACTGGCCAAGCCAATCACAGAAACGCGAGATTGCGCGCGCTGGGAAGGCATCCTTCAAAATATGCATTGTGGCGCGTGCAGTACGACAAGTGACCCCGTCATGTTGGAACCACATGCCCTCCAAATGCAGATCGTCAATTTCCGGCAAGAAAAATTCAGATAGCATGGCTTTATAGCGATCGCCGTTTACCGTAATAATGTTACCGTCGGCTCCTTCGAAAAAATAAGGTCCGATCACCTTTTCCGACGTAAGTGCACGCCACACGATAACTTTGAGAGGGTGCAATGGTAGTTTATGAATTATGCGTGGATTTTCCGTACTCCAGAATCGAGAATTTTGCACGATTGGAACATTTTCGCCGAAATTCACGTCGCGTTAACACCGCTGACGAATTATTGCGCGCAAACATTGTCACAATCATGGCGCGTTCTTGAACTGTATGTCGATTCATTGTTATTTACTATAAATTTCGCACGTCTCTGTTTCACAAATGTCAAAATCAAACTGACATACGATGCAATTTACAAAAATAGCAGCACTTTCCAATAGGGTGATACTTATAGTTCCACTTGTTAGAATGAAGAATGATAGGTAACGTAGGAAAGTTCGACAGTTAGGAAATAAAAAAAAACATAAGAGATAACAAAATGTGAATAAATGTGAATAAATGATATTGATGCAATGTCTCCAACAGTAAGCATAGGGAGGTGAGTTTGACTTTTGAGTTTAAGTGTGAAAACATTACTGAACAATAGATGTAAATAAGGTAACTCTTAGAATGCAAAATTGTTATGAATTCCGTTCTATTATTACGCGTTGTTTTCTTGAAGAAAATTATGCAAATAATATCGCACTTCATTAAAATGAAATAAAGAGTTTGCGGTTTCCAAACTGAATTCCATTCCTTCAAAGTTCCGGAACCATAGTTAAACCACTACAGCAACGCTATTTACCAAAACAAAAGTAAGTACTTTAAATGTTCATTTTCTTTTATTTCACAGTCGGTTATTTCTTTTCCGAGCCGTCTCGATGTAAACAGAGCAAGAACTAAATTGCCATGTTTAGAGTTTTCCGGATTGAATGTCGTCTAGTCTCGGCAAGATGAGAATACACATAGCGAACGATTGCCCTGTTGGCTGCTTTAAATTCCACTCACTGTCATATCAACCCATCCTTTCTTTTTCACATTTTTTTTCTTATATGTTAGATAAAACTAAAAGGCGACAATCTCAGTAGCTGGAGAGTATCGAAAATACATATACCGTGAGTTGCGGGCGTAAGCAGTCTGAGTCGTGAATTTAAAATCTCGTAACAATGCAGGAAATGTAACAGAATCTCTTGACAATGAGGTGGTAATGTTAGATATTTATTTTTATTTATTGTTTGTGATAGGCACGCCTCCGAAGAATCTCTTAGATTATATATAGTATGGTATATGGTAATTAAATTTACTCAGATCTCGGTTATGGGGAATAATGTATTGTATTTTAAAATATATATTATTCTACTTTCCTGGATGGATAAATTGTACATATTTCTTAAATACGCTATCCTATCGCAATGAGGCTTTCGACTCATTTCTGATAAATACACACAATATGCAATGTTATGATTTGACAAACACGAACTGCAGGATTTATTGGATGAAGACCCAACCCAAACTCCAAAAGAATTGGCAGAAGCGTTAAACGTGGCCAAAGAAACGATTAGCGACCGATTACGAGCAATGGGAAAAATCCAAAAGATAGGAAAATGGGTGCCACACCAATTGAATGACAGGCAAATGGAAAATCGGAAAATCGTCTATGAAATGCTGCTTTAAAGATATGATCGGAAGTCATATCTGCATTGAAGAGTGACGGGTGATGAAAAATGGATTTATTTCGAGAACCCTGAACGCAAAAAATCATGGTCATCACCTGGAAAAGCCGGCCTATCGACTCCAACGCCAAAGCGTTTTGGTCGTAAGACAATGCTCTGTGTTTGGTAGACCAGAGTGGACCGACAACAAGTTATCAATCTGAACCATGCATTCATAAAAAATATCCAGAATGAGACTGAAGACGCAGTAAAGTGATTTTACAGCACGATAACGCATCTCATACAGTAAAACTGGTCAAGGAAGCATTGAAAGCACTTGGATGGCATACAATATCGCACCCGGCCTACTCTCCCGGTCCGACTATCACCTTTTCGCATCCATGGAACACAAGCTTGCAGAGGAGCACTTCGCCAATTTCGAAGAAGTTAAATAATGGTTCGATGAATGGTTTTGGTCAAAGGACCAAAGGACCAAAGGATGGCATCCATAAATTATCTAAAAGATGGGCTGGATGTCTAGAATTAAATGGCCAATACTTTGAAGAAATAAATTTTTCCATTTTTTTAAAAATTATGTAGTTTTTTTTACGAAAAAGCCGGTAATGACTTTCCGGCACTCCTGGTAGATTACATCGAACTGAGAGCGGTTGGCTAATGCCTGTTAAATTCCTTTTGGTAGATCTACCTACAATAAATCCACGTTGTGATTCTAATAAAAGTTTAGGAACCATGTAGCGAAATTGCTCAAAATTTAATGGGAGTCTGTTAACAATTAATTTTATAAATTTGCATTAAAGTAATATAAATAAATTTTCGACAATATGCGAATTGTTTGTTCACAGTGATATAACGTCAACAAACTCTTATTAGGGGTATAAATTCGAATGTAATTTAGAAATTTCGGACAGACAGTGTCCGGAGAGTGAGAATAATAATATACTGACACGCATAATCCTGAAAATTTCCTCCTAACCGACCCCATTATAAACCCGTAGAGAGGCAATATTTTCCTAACTCACAAAAAACAACCGCGGGAAAATAAATGGCTGCATATACCACAATAGAGCATCACGTACGCGTATACTTGGCTGTGTATTAGAATTATTTAAAGATTAATGTTCCCTGTCGTATTTTCTGTACGATTTTAAGTAGAATATTATGTTATTTCTCGCATTCCCATATTTTGCAAATGTTTTCTGTTGTACGTCATTACTAAACGTCATATCCTATTTGTACATTTCTCTTCCTATTGCAACACATGGGCGTAATATGCATAGCTTTGTCGGTATGTAATTTGTGAAATGTACAATGTAATAACGTAAATCATAATTCAATTATTTTAAAACATTTTCTGTTGAAATTTTTGGACATGTTTTTCGATGGAATTCCACTGAACGACATATTATGATGTCTATAGACACTTAGCGGGCGTTCATTAAAAGTATTAGTGTTCTATTTCATAAATATAGGAGATGTTAATGACAGATAATAATAATAATAATCGTCTTTATTGCTCAATAGATTACTCCATTAAGATCACATAAAAAGTAAATTTACAGAGTCAAAAACTAAAATTAAAAAGAAATAAAGTACATATATGTAAACGAAATACTAGAATCTACTAAAATGTGAACATAATTAATAAGTATTTTCAAGGATAATTTAAGTTGAATGGTGGTTAATTGCAGCGAAAGGGCAAAAAGAGTCAGGTTACATTTCGTTGGTGTTGGCGCTGTAGCAAGAAAGTTTGTTCTAGCGGGTCTTCGGCTAATGTTTCATTGAATGTTGATCCACATTTTGGAACCATATCAACTGCAGATAATAACGTCAAAGCATCAATTTAATTGTTAACCAGCATGAACATGAAATTAACATTTGCGGTTTCTCTGCAATTAGAAATCGAGATAAAAATATGTTTCTGTATCAATTTCTGGTAGTCAATATTCTTGGCAGAATAATTACCAGAAGATTTATAAGTTTGGTATTTCAAAAACCTTCTCTGCACCTCCTCAATCAGTAAATTGTGGTAGAGACAATGAGGGTACCAAACAATTGATGCATATTCCAGTTTTTGGACGTCCCGGGGCAAAATAGAGTGTCTTCAGCGTATCTGGATTTACAAATTTTCGGCAATATCAAATAACAAAACTAAGAATGCGGAAGTAGAATTGCAAATGAATACAATATAGTCAGTAAATTGCAGGCGCCGATCGAATAGAACTCTTAGGTCCTTAATTAGTGTTCATTTTGGAATATTAAAGAGGTCGAGTGAATAACGGATTTGCCTTTGTTGCGTACGAAATAACTGCACATTTATTGATGCTGATTTTTATTTTTTTATTATTACACAAATGATAATATTTAAAACATTCTGCAGAGCTTCGTATTTGTTGGTTGAAGTCGTTTCCTGAAAATTTTTAAGTCGTCAACATAGGCTAAGACCCGACAGAAGATCGTTGATGGAAACATTAAAGAGTAGCGGTCCAAGATTCGACCTCTGGGGAACGCCCGATAAGGCAGTGGAAGTGGAGGTATAAAAGCCATTATAAGTGATACATCGATTCATTTGTTGATGAGGTAAACTTGAATGAGGTTAGTTTAGATAATACTATAGTGCGATGGATAGTATCAAAGGGTTTCGCGAAGTCAGTGTAAAGAATAGGAAATCACACATCAAAGCATCAATAACAGAAAAAATGCTTCAGCTCTAACAAAAAGAAAACTCTCCGAGAAGAAAATCGAAATTCATCTGTGTAAGCTGGTATACATCTGGTGGGCCAAAGTTGGTGTCGTTTATTTTGAATTGCTTTCGAGGAATGAAACCTTCATTATTGAGGGAAGACATCGAATCATTTCACAGTCAGATAACACGTGCCCTTATGCTGCCAACTATACCGGTAATACTGCAAAAGTTGCTAATTAAGAACTTGATTGGGACGAAAGGTGATTCCGTCTCCGCCTTATTCTCCTAATCTTGCTCCGTCAAAACGATGTCATTCTTCGAAATTGGCTGAACAACTTTTTCGTTTCCGAATCGAAACAAATCATAAACAATGGAGGTAAGTTTGATGGAGCCTGTGATTGATTCACTTAATCACTGAAGGTTGATATATAACCCCTTGTCACATTAATTTTCGTATTCTGTATACGTATTTCGACAACTAAGTTGTCATCATCAGCAGATAATTAAAAAGTGTCGCACCTGGTAAACTACGGCGAAAATTATCCGTACGAAAACGAACTCCGATCCGTACCGTTGAGAACCAAAATGTACACTAAGTGGTTCTTCTCTTCAGTGATTAAATAAATAATGGAGGAGAATATATTCATAATTAGTTTTTGTATTATGCTCGAATAAAGATTGACTTCCTCTCTCGTCCAACACAAGACTGCATTGAACGACAAAGTGAGAACGCGTCTATCTCCTTGGTCGAGATCAAAGATCCCAGAGCGTGTGTAGATAGACACTTGATACCTCGGCGATTTGCCCCATAAATGAATGTTAAAAGGAATCATTCAAATGTTAATAATACCTTGTCTGCTACATATGTTTCAGGGATTCACTCACCGTCAGGTAGACTTGTGTTATCAACAAACGATTTCTTCGTAGAGTTTATCGTATTTTTTCGATATAGAAAAATAATTGCTTCCCTCTCTTGTCCAACACAAGAATGAAACATATGTAGTAGTCAGAGTGTTATTAACATTTGAATGACTCCTTTTAACATTCATGTATTATGATTGTTAAAAAAGTAATAAATTTTGAAATCAATAAAAACTCTACAAACTTATGCATGAATCGGATAGTTATTAAATTACTTCTCAAATTTGGATTTGAAAAATGCAAAAGTTAAAGTCAGGTGGATAACTCCAGCTACTTGTTTTCAAAGCATAAATGTATGAAGCTTTAACTTAAAACATTTTCAAATCAAAAGTCTTGTGTATTTCATACAAAGTTAACGCTGCGACAAGATACATTATCTAATAAAATTGAAGAATTTGCCAATGTGCGATAATTATTTTATCCGCCCTAAAATCTGGTGGAATTTATTTCGCCCTCAAAATAAACGATTTGTTCCCCGGTATAAAATACAATTGTAGAACATAATTTGGATGGAAAAATATATAAATCACAGATGCTTCCCTTTTATGTCCATTACTTCCTCAAATTCATTACGATACTGCCATACCGAGGCCGAATGAAAATTTTAATTGAACATATAAATCCAAGACTAGAATAACCTTGGTGAATTTTAACAAGTAATCGTACAATTCTATTTCAAATAACAGATGGGTCAATAAAGGTGACACTTTATTAGAGTGACGTAAAATTCTCTAAGAACCATGAGAGAAAATAAACAGATTTCATTCCGTGTGACATTTTTATCTGATTGTTAAGAATAGACGATTTACTTTTCGACATTGAACACACTTCTGGATAAAGGATTAAGAAAAATGTGTTTTAAAGTTACAGAAATTGTAAAATATCGATGTTTTCGATGTTAAAAGATGTACAATGTAATTCAGATTAGTAAGGACCCAACTGATATTTTTAATAAAAATGCTTTAATATTTTACATTACGCGAAAAGGGACCAAGAATATTTCTTCAGCGTAGCAACATCTATTGAGAAACAATTGGTTCTTAATGCAGAAATCTAACCGAAAAAAAACCCAGTTTTTTCACTATACAACCTATACATAATAAGATGAGGCGTAATAAAGTTCATTAAACAGAAAAAAGTAAACTGAAAACTAAGAAGCAGTTTATAAACTTTCAATGCAGCTACAGGAATGAATCACATTTAGTTACATAATAGAAATTAGCAAGATATCCAGCGCTGTAGGGTTAAGATCCAACCCTTATTGCCAACTACAGACTTATAGCTACACTTTCAATTTCCAGTAAGGTTCCGGAAATGTGCATAATAATACTTGTTGAAGGTCAAAGAAATTTTTTTTAATAGATACTGGCCGTTGGGTGATTACAATGTACAAACTACAATTCCATTGCCCTGTCTACAAAAAGAAAGTGTGGAAAGAAAAGTCTAGAAATCTTTAGATTCTAACGAACGTAACTTTGCAAGAACATATTCAATAAATACTTCCTGTATGCAAACATATGTTTATATCCATAGTACGTATTAATGCATCTCTTCGTAGTTAGAACTTTGTCCATACCAAATAAGGGAGTCGTAGGTAGTGGTCACAATCGAAAGATTATAAATCAGAGAAATAGTGTGGTAAATAAGAACTATCCTCCGGATAACCAGCGACAGGAACCGATGGGGGGGGGGGAGAATGCGCTCAGATATTGGCGATAGCTTGCATCATGTCAGTGACGCGAAGATACCTTGCGAAGTTGGATTGTTTTGAAGTTGGATGAATTTCTAAATCGTTTATCTACGTTAGCATTACATACGATATTGATTTTATTTATAGTCGCATCTATATTCTCAGAAAAGGTGAGTCTTGACATTGGAAATAAATTATATAAATAAATATCAGAGATATAAATCTCATTACTGTACAGAAAGGAATACTTATTGAGAATACATGTCAGTACGGGTAACACAAAGAAGTTTTCCTTTTCTAAGATAATGCGCGAGGCCACACGGTGGCATACTCCAACCAATCCTCCGCGATTGCAATTTCATTGAGTCTCTTTTCTTTATAAATTTTGTTACATGTTAATTTTGACCTTTGTCCCAATTTTCGTGAACCTCGCGGTATCAAGTGTTTTAACACCTTATGTAAATGTAATAATACGTCCAATTTTCAATCATCTATCCATTCATTGGACTTTCTTAAAAGCATAATTTCCATCAGATTTAATTTGACCTGTTACGGTCCTGTGCTGTTGAGTTTCTAACACCAACAGCCCTTTGTTTTGAAATTAACCAACTAAAATTGACTTAAGTCATTCTTATTCTTCCCTTTTGTGATATTACTAGTGGCCTCTTGATAGCAATACTGTAAGTCTGGTTTCTAGCAAGGTTAAGATAGTGATGGTTCCCTCCTTCGTTGCTACTTCATTTAATTATGTCGTTGGACCTTGTCCAAGAGCTCGTAATATAGGTCTCCTTCCGTAGAATGTCGCAAATTAATTATCTTTTGTAAACGGAATACATGGAACCGGATATACGTCATTTTATCGTATGTTTTTGGATATTATTTCATTAAGCTAAAGGAGCATTCGATAACGATACTTTTAACGAGCTATTTTAGCATGAAAACGCGTTTGTCGAGGCCTTTTTTATGATGACTTAATTTGAGTTTACTGCTGGGAAATGCTTAATCCTTCGACTTGTCAGATTTTGCTACACCTAAATGTTGCTTCGTCAAAATTGGATTAATATATTTAGTGAGAATCCTTTGACGAAATTCACTTATACGTGGATATATCGCCACCATTTTAGGCTACGCTCGCTTTAGCGAGCCTCCGCCATAACTAAGGGTTTTTTGACACAGCCGAAATGCCTTGTAGGTGTATTATTCCTCACCAAGTGAGTGATTCTGGAAATACTTAACAACACCACACCAAGAAGCGTTAGTTTGAGTAGCTTTTCTTTTATACTGGGATCACGAAGGTCATTGAACATCTTCCTGCACTAACACTTAACTAACACTTAACACATTTAATCGTCAAAAGCTATTAGTAAGTCGAACACCCTCCGAATTACCTCGATGCAGCATCCTTGAGTAGGTGAAATTTTTAGTCATTTTTGTTTGTAAATTTAGGTAGTCATGTGTAATGACTTCACTTTGCAGACAATAGCCAATTGGAAGAAGAGATTGATGTCTGTTTTGAAGACCACAGAAATAATTTTTTGTGGTGGAATAGCCATTACAGAGTAGGTGTAGTAATTTTGTCGAAGTTAAAGGCGATTACGTTGAAAAATAAAATTTAAAAAAAATTGTAGATCTTTTGCTTCACTACTAGGTGGAACACTTTTCTAGTTTCGCTCATACTTAAAATCGCCCAATGAAAACGACAATAATAATAACAAATAAATAATTAAAATAACAATATAATAAGCAATCCAGACGTCTCTTTTACTGACTATTGCTTGACAACGTTTTTCTGAACTCGTACCCTATCTTTTTGTTGTCGCGATAGAAAGTCCAAGTTACAGAAGTTACACAAAATCATGATGGCACGTCTTCACTTACCCCTACCTTTCACGACTACGATTTTTGTTTGTAACACTCAATCGGAATCTTTTCGGATGAGTACATAGAGGGTACATAGATCGGAAATCAGTACAATACTTAAGTTTTGTTGAATAACGACTAACAGATAATTTGCACCAAACCTAATCTCTAAACTCATTGTTTTTTCGGTCCTTCTCAGAAGTAATTGTATAAATACTCTTGAGGCGTAGACTGGATGCAGTATTACTTACATTGTGATAAGATTATTTGAATTTTTATTTTACATATTTTGAATATCAAATAACATGAAATAAATCAACAAAATTTTATATTGAACCAAACGTTAAAAGTCTACATTCTCTTTTTAATAGGCTAAGTGAGACTTCTATACGAGCAACAATAACGTCAAACTGTCCCAATTTTGTAGTTGATTTAATAAATATTTAAACTGACACTTCATCATAGTGATGA
Organism: Dermolepida albohirtum; assembly: GCA_031893035.1. Taxonomy (NCBI): domain Eukaryota; kingdom Metazoa; phylum Arthropoda; class Insecta; order Coleoptera; family Scarabaeidae; genus Dermolepida; species Dermolepida albohirtum. Next base: position 181,916 of record JAVIWB010001263.1, on the reverse strand, counting down.
TTTAAAACAAATGGATATGTTGTTAGTTTTGAGATATAGACAGAATTATGAGCTGCTATATACTTTGAAATACTTCGAGACAAGCAGGGAAAATTATACAGTGCATTCGAGCGAATGAAAATCAAAGCTCAAGCGATTTGGAACAATGGAAACGAAAACACAGCGCCGTAAAATAGGCGAAATAGCAGTGCTGGAATAAGCGCGATAAGTTTTCACATAAGTTGTAGACGACAGGCATAATATACATGTGCGCAGATGTATCTTTTACTATTTGATATAGCAAAGATAGTTAATTATGAAGGCTACTTTTATCAGACTTATTATATATCTAAAATAGTAAATTCGTAACGTTGAACATAAAATATACATTTTTAATATTTTATCGAACTGGATTCCTTTTACATTTCTATTTACGTGCGTGTTAATTCAATTTTCAGAAAGAGTTTTAACAATTACTAACTTATCGAACTTACTAGATGAAAATTCATGTTCATACGAGGGTAGTTTGACAACTAGTGAGAATGGAAAAGAAAAACGAATTTTTTAAATACAAAATAATTTTTATTTTTCAATATGTTCTCCTAAAAGAGTAACGCATTTATTCCAACGGTGCTCTAATGCTCTTATGCCATCTCTAAAATGCGAATCCGGAAGGCTTACAAAATATTCATTTACGAAGATGATAAGCTCGTCGTTAGACGAAAATTTCTATACACCTAGTGCCGTTTTCAATTTTGGAAGAAGGTGGAAGTCGGAAGGGGCTAGATCCGGCGAATAAGGCGCATGCGGTACTAATTGGAAATGCAATTCGTGGAGTTTGGACATTGCAACTGTGCTGGTATGCGAGGGAGCGTTATCTTGGTGAAACAGAATCTTTTTCTTTGCCATTCCTGTCCGTTTAACACGAATCTCAACATATAATTTTTGTAGAAGTTGTGCATAATATTGTCCGTTTATTGTGACACCTTTCTGAAGGTAATCAATGAGCAAAATGCCCTTTGAATCTCAAAAAATTGATGCCATCACCTTGCTTGCCGATAAAGTGATTTTCGCTTTCTTTGGAGCTGCAGAACCACGTTCCAACCATTGTTTCGACTGTTGTTTAGTTTCGGGTGTACTGTAGTGTATCCAGGTTTCATCGCTAGTAACAAATCGCCTACAAAAATCAACCGGATTCCGCTTATAAAGGTCCAAACACTCATTGGAAATGCGCAAACGAGTGAACTTTTGATCAGTCGTAAGCAATCGCGACACCCATCTTGCCGAAAGCTTCGATAGGCCCAATTCTTGCATTAAAATGTGGTGTACGCGTTCTGTTGAAATGTTTACCATGTTTGCTACCTCTCTCACTTTGAGTCGTCGATCTTGCCTAGTAATATTATTGATTTTTATAATCATTTCCTTAGAAGTCACGATTTTGGGTGCTCCAGAGCGCGCTTCATCAACACAGCTTGTTCTACCACGTTTAAATTCATTTACCCATCTACTTATTGTGGCGGATGATGGAGCAGATTCACCTAATGTTTCCCGTAACTCATCTTTTATTTCTGTAGCTTTCATACCCTTAATTACGAAGTATTTAATCAGCGCACGATACTCTGCTTTTTCCATTTTAACAAAACGACATGTTGCTTCTTTTTCAATCAGCTGTCAAAAATAAACTAATCAACCGATTTATCTAGATATCGGAATGTAAACGTATAAATAGACAACCTAAATTACAGTGCATTTGTTTTACCAATTAGAGCGCCACCTATGTGTCATTACTTGATTTATTACTAATCAACACATAGTTTGTTCATTTGTTAAACTGTTTGATTTTTCCTTTTAATCACTGAAAGTTGGCATATAACCCCTTTCCACATTAATTTTCGTGTTTTGTATACGTATTTCGATAACTAAGTTGTTATCATCAGCAGATAATTAAACGGTGTCGCACCTGGAAAACTACGGCAAAATATCCGTACAAAAACAAATTCCACACACGATCTGTACCGTTGAAAGCCAAAACGCACACTGTTACTTAGTTGTCGAATACGTATACAGAATACGAAAATTAATGTGAAAAGGGGTTACATATTAATCGTCAGTGATTAAGTTAATCAACCACATTCGCCATCAAAATTATCTTTTCCTTTTAAGTTTAGATATTTTGAAACATTCTAATAAGCTTAATTTTTCTCTTTTACTCTCTTTTTATGAATTATTTTGTATTCATACTTTAGCATGTAACAATGTTCAAGTAGTCTCTGGATAATATTGAAAACGTCGCGCCTTATCGCCAGTTCCAATAGAATACCTGAAGTTTTCGTCCTTTTCTGAGTCTTTAATCAAGTCCGTACAATGTTGAATTCAGTTAGCTTGTGTGGTACAAACCTAGCACAAATCTTTCTCAATCCCAAATGCTGTGTCAAAATGCGATGAACTGAATTTTGGAAATATTTAAATCCATTCCCACGTATCGTAATGAGGATTTAGGTTCATTTCTGATAAATTCAGCCACGAGTTCGATGTTACTCTAATCAAAGATTTTTTTGCACCTGGACATTCGGCGTCATTTATGTCCGTACGACCGTCTTTAAATCATTTATACCACTCATACACACTCGCACGTGATAAACACACATCACCATATAATTGTTTAATCAAGTTAAACGTTTTAGTAAACGATTTACAGAATTTGATATTTGCTCTTCGTTCGAAATTCATTTTTCGACCAATACCAAATAAATGTCATGATATTTTGATATAACATTGCCGAAAAATCTACCTTATCGACGCATATATTTTAAATAGAATTACTATTTTAAAAAAGTTCGGTTTTCTCTGCGACAGACTGTGTATATATGTATATATTAATTTTACTATAGCGAAGTTCTATTGCTAGCTCAAAAAATATGATCTAGGAAGAAAAAAATAAGATATATTAGTAGCAATAGTAGTCACACATTATCATCAGGCAAATCGCATTAATTTGAACATATAAGGCACGATAGTCGTAAAGTCGTAATATATGGCAGTCTCTGGTCCTGACAAGTACGGAAAATTATTTATGTATGCGGACATTACATTCGTTCTAGATGCAAATATGTGATCATGTCGGAAAAAGAAGCTTGTTACCCAATGTAATTCTCGTCAGAGAGTTTTAAAAATATTATGGGATTTCAATAAAAACAATGAAATTCAATCAAACACTGAAAATACTATTTGTTAATCCTTCCCTTATTACGATGAAATACTACTGATATTTCATATTCATTTTCGAATTGTAATACAAAAGCGAGTAAAAAATTTGCCAATTAATAGAGCATATTTCAGTACTTCTCTCAGGTCTTGTAACCTCTATGATAAGAACCTCATTAAAAAGGTTAAAGCAGTATCACCGAGGCTCTGAAGAAGCAACGTCCTTCTATGGATCATATCATAAATTCGACGGTACTAAATCTTGGGAATAAGCGGCAACAAACTTGTATGGGGCCGGGAATAGTCTTGGTGGAAAACGATTTTTTTGTTGATTAAACCAAGGCCTTTCTCATTAATTTTTTGCTTTAATATGTCTAAAAGTCTCGCATAATGGGCACCTCTGATAATTAGACTCTTTGGAAAGCAATCAACAAGAACATCACTTTTGACATCTCAAAAAATGGATGCCATTACTTTCCTACAAATGGAAGAGCCATCGTTTTGTTTGTGAATGGAGAACTGCTGTTTAGATTATTTTGTTTCGGGCGTGTAATGATGAATTGAAATCTCCTTTGCGGTAATAAATCGGTACATAGTATCTAGCTTGTCTTTCTCGAATACGATCAAAGCGCTCACATTAGCATCAATATTTAATCAACACTGGGTAGTGGAGGTAGCCACCTTGCGGACACCTTCTTTATAGCCAACTCTTCATACGAAATGTACGTTTCTATCTTCGTATTCTTGAAAGGTGTTTACATCCTCCACCGTCTCAGACGGTTTTAAATGACACAATTTTTAACACCATTAACATTTTTTCAACAATTCCCGGCATAGTAGCAGGGCACCCACTACATGACACATTTTTAATGGTTATATGACTACATTTGATCTAATGAACCCCTTTATCGTCAGTGGAAAATATCATAATGAATATTGTTGTTAATAAGTCTTTTAAGAAAAGATACATAATAGAACTAATTTCAATACGCATATCGTCAAAAACTCGGAGACACTCTTACTCAGTCATCACAGCGAAAATAATAAACGTGGCTATCTGAAATTTGACAGTTGAAATTATTAAGGAGACAAGTGTCGTGCCACAAAAATAGTCTAAAATTACGCCATCTATCCGTCATTTCACGAACTTTTCAACTTTTCAGTCCGATCTTGTATTACGAAATATATATACAAAGGGTACTAGGAAAGTTTTGCAATATGACGCAACAATGAATCGTAGGAAGCTGCTTGTAGCTATATGTTGAGACATGTTCATACGTGCATAGTAGTAGTAGTAGTTATTGATTAGCAGTGAGAGTGTAAAGTGCTTGCGATAGCATCGTGGTCACGAAATGAGATAAGGGCAGTTTTGCGTTATAATTTCGTGCGTGGTTTAAACAAAGACCAGTGCTTCGAAGAAATGACTCTTGCACTAGATGATGTTTGTCCACATCGCACAACGATATTCAGGTGGTATAGAGAATTCCAAAGGGGAAATTTAACTGTGGAGGATGCTGAGAGGCCGGGAAGGGCACGAACGTCAGTTACGGAGGAACACGTTACTATTGTGAGGAAAATGCTTGGCGATGACAGGCGAGTAACCTACCAACAGGTAGAGGGTACTTCAGGCTTAAATGCACCAGCAATTCGTTCGATTCTGCAAGATCATTTGCACGTGAAGAAACTTTGTTCTCTCTGGTTGCGGCATCGATAGACTGAAGAGCAGATGACACGACGTGTGACTTGGTGGGGGAGATGCTAAAAAAAGTTTAATAAGAGACAATTTCGGTATGTGAACAACATCTACATCTACTATTACGATGTGCTGACCAAAGCTCAAAACGAAGTTTGGGTTTTTGATGATCAGGGACACACCCGTAGTTATCAGAAAATCGCGATCTGTAAAGAAGAAAATGATTTCTGTATTTTTCAAATCGAGTGGAATTGTGGAACGCGTCGTTTTGGACACACAGAAGACAGTCAGAGCTAAGTGGTATACTGAACAGTGCCTGCCAAAAGTCATTGGTTCTATGAAGAACCTGCGGTCAAAGTCAAGAATGGATACCTGGTGCCTTCATCACGATAATGCTCCAGCTCACCGCGCCAAAGCCTGCACCGAATATTTGACCACGACAGGATTGAAACTTCTCAATCACCCTCCCTACAGTCCAGATCTTGCTCCCTGCGACTTTGCACTTTTCCCGCATGTGAAAACGAAGCTAAAAGGGAGGCGATTTTGCAGTGATGAGGACCTTCTGCGGGGTTGGGACAACGAGTGTGCTTTACTCCCTAGTCAAACTTGGCAGAACTGGTTTAAGGATTTGTTTCAGAGGATGGAGAGGTGTATTGAATGTAGAGGAAATTTCTTTGAAAAAATAAAATAAACAAAGCTGTATTGCAAATCTTTCCTAGTACCCTTTGTATATATGCAAGTAAGTGTTGTAGACATCCCAATAAAATAGGTGTTTCACAAAGCAGGTAGTAATTCCGAGATGAGGGTTATCGGGAAAGAACGTGTAACCATTAAAGTAGACGTTACTAAAAATAGTTCTTCAAGGCACTTTACGAGTGAGAAATCGCCGACGATATTCATCAATCGCCGCTCGTCCATTTTCATTACACGCTTCATAAAAAAAGTGAATATCTACATATTTTTCATTCAAAAAAAAGTTTTAAGAGTATTTTAATAAAACACGCAAAAATAAACTCTCTAAACTCTCTAAACTAACTTAATTGACGTTTACTGTCATAATGAATAATAATTGATAAATCACAGCCACCTTTAACTTTTTAATAACAACGAAATCAACAGCGGTACGTAATAGCTATATTAATAGAATTATCTAAAATTTCAAGTCTTGCAACTCAGTTACGATAGAGTTTTGAGCATATATTAGACATTTTTAACTTAAAATTGCTTCAGCAACACATTCTTAAGCTGTGCCAATCATGTAATGGGACACCAGGTATATAAACTGACTTTCTAATTACGTAGAACTCTCTGTTGTTATTTATATTTGACGTGACAAGAGTGCAATTACTTTATAATATCGCAAATGCATTAACGCCTGGTTAAATATGAATAATAGTCGAGATGTGAATTCAGAGGAATCGAGGTGTATCGAGGAAAGCAATCGATCGCATTGGGAGTACGTTCTGCTAAATTCAGTACGGCATGAAATTTCCTAGTAATTATGATAAATAAAAATTTTAACAGATTAGAGATGGAAACGTCAGGTTCGATCATTAAAATTATACACGTTCTGCTTTTATTACATTATGTATATGATCATTAATACATATAAGAAAACATTTTCATATTTTCTTTAGTTGTTAATTCACCTTCCTCCAACACAGAACACCTTTCATTAGACAGTAAGTCTATTTTTACTGATTTCGTGTAATAATCTAATAATAGGTTTGTTTATTGATTTTAAAATATAAAAATACTGCTGTAATAAATATCTAAATAGTTCAGACTTTTTGGCTTTCCTAAATGTTTATTTTTAATAATAATGGCGTACTTTTGATTTTGATAACCGAAAAAGAAAACAAAATTTTATTTTTTCTACTAATTTACACATTCTCCGAGAAAATGGAACTTTTTTAAAGTAAAAACAAAAGCTTACCATTTTGGTAAAATTCATTTATTTTATTCAAAGTAGTAGTCGCATTGGGCTTCAATACAACTTATTAACATGGCGAATGAATTTTGATGTGCATCTTTAAAGATGCTCTTCAAGATCGCTGTCGACGTCCTTTTGATGGGTTCGACGTCGACATAACGCTGTCCTTTCATCAGTAAATGTAATTTGGAGAATAGATAGAAATCATAGGGGGCCAAATACGGTGAATACGGTGAATGATTGATGGTTAAAATACCATTCGTAGTTAGAAAATCACTGATAACCGTCGAACGATGAGATGGTGCATCGTTGGCTATCATTTTAACGATATTGAGGACGCAAACGACGAATACGCGGCAAAAGACGCTTTATAACACCAAGATAATATACAGCATTGACTATTTGACTACTTGGTATAAACTCTTTATGCACTATGCCTTTCGAATCATAAAAACAAATCAACATTGTCTTCACTTTTGACTTCTCCGAACGGCTTTTTTCGGTCTTTCTTCGCTCGGGTGCTTCCATTCAGAGCTTTGACCCTTGATTTAATAGATTATATTGAAAACGCCACGTCTCATCACCAGTTACAATAGAATACCTGTTTTAGTCCTTTTTTAAGTCTTCAATCGAGTCTGTACAATGTTGAATTCAGAACAATTTTTGATCATCAGTTGGCTTGTGTGGTACAAACCTTGCGCAAACCTTTTTCAGTCCTAAATGCTGTGTCAAAATGCGATGTATTGAATCTTTGAAAATATTTAATTCCATTCGCACGTATCGCAATGAGGATTTCGGCTCGGGATTTCTGATAAATTCACGCACAAGTTCTTTGTTACTTTCCGTAACCACAGATTTTTTTGCACCAGGATGTTCGTCGACATTTATGTCCGTGCGACAGTCTTTAAATCGCTTATACCACTCATACACTCTCGTACGTGGTAAACACGCATCACCATAGACTTGTTTCACCAAATTAAACGTTTCGGTAAACGATTTACCGAATTTAAAACAGAACTTGATATTTGCTTTTTGTTCAAAATTCATTTTTCAACCAATGCGAAATATACACTGTTACTTTATGAGTAATTTCTCTGCTTCTGATTATGCAAATGTCATGATATTTTGACATAACATTGTCGAACAACACTGATCGATACATATTGTTTTCAATAGATGGCGCCACTCAGAATTACTATTTTAAAAATGTTTTCTCTGCGACAGACTGTATATTAGAAACAGCTGTCATGATATTCGTTATTCCTATTTAAAGTATATCATTTTATGCGCTACAAGCATTTAAGATAACAATACACCTATTATTATCATTCTAATATGGAACAGAATATATTTCATAAACCAAAGGTATAAACAGGTTTTGTAAAATTCTAAACTATACTACTTTTTACGTCGCATACACATTGAAGAAATGTTTTAAAAAATTTTCCCAGAGACGTTATAAAATCTCTTCTGGAAAAAGCAAGGGATAAAGTCGAGCTCAATAAGAAATCGGGGATATATGGAATAAATTGTCGAAATTGTGAAAAACAATACATCGGTCAAACAAAACGGTCAATATTAATCCGATATACAGAACATATCTCACATATTAAATTTAATCGGTCTCAGTGCGAAACAAATCATAATGTCGCGGCGGTTTGTATACATTTAATCAAAAGTATAAGCAATTGCCTTGAATTAGACAATTACGAGAGCATTTTTAACATGTGATCAATGCGGACCGGGGTCCGATACAATATTCTGATGTCTGAGTTCTTGGAAGACTTGGCCCTTCCGTTAAAAATGTCCGTAAATGGTTGCGGAAACGTACATTAGTACAGTTGTTAGGTTTGAAGATTAAGAAATATTGACTTACAGATGTGCGACATTGTGATTAGTAATCTGCTGACGACGACAATTTAATTGTCGAAATACGTATGCAGAGTGCAAATATTGATTAATGTAAGGTTCTTGTTTTGAAAATATGCCAGTAGTAACTTTCTAATTTAAATTAAATATTTCCACCAAAGTTATTTGCATTACAAAATTGTTAATTTGCAAAATTAAATTTTCATCCGCACGAACAGAAATAATTTAATTGAGACGCAATTCGTCAAATTATCCGTATTCTGATAATCAAGAGGCCGTCGAAATTAAATTTTAAAGTAATACAAGGTAATATTTTAAAATATTCCGGCAAGTAAAGAAGATTCAAATTAAATTGTAAATTTGTTCGTTAGAACTCAAACTTTAGTACTATATTCGTTGTTAATATTACAAGTTTGATGAATGAAGAGTTAAATAGAATTTCGTACGTATGCGAACAACGGTATTATTCTGACAGCCCTTTTAATAAATATATTAGGCCAGTAGGGATCGCTTAAGTCCAAAAATGACAGAATTGTCTTGGAGTAATATATTTTATATCTACAGTGTGTGTTTGGGTTTCGACGGTGTAGATTTAGTACGTCCTCTACAGTATATTTATATTTTATTCAATTTTATATTGAAGATTTTGGTCCTATATATTTTGACATTTTTTTGGTAGTGCAATGATTCCTCACTCTTAAAACTTTTGATCTTTACTTGCAAAAAATTGAACCAAGTGATTTTTCACGTCCTCACCGGAATTAAATGTATTTTCATCTAGAAGAAGAATAGTGTAAAGATCGAAGCAAGTCAGAGGATTCCAGATCTGACGAGTATGGTGTGTGCGGTGTGTGTGCATTTCCCTTCCAAATTGTAATAACTTCTGGCGAGTCAACGAACTTATATGAGCCCTAGCATTATCACGGTGAAAAACTGCACCGTTCGTCCAATTGGTGGCAGTGTATTTCTGAATTAATTCTGAAATCGTAGGAGCTGAAAAAAAGGACAATTGCCTTAAAATCTCACCAAGCACTTTTCTTTTATGAATATCTGCTTTCGAAGGGCCTTCAGCAGTCCCATCTTTACTATTTCATGATCGCTTATGTTCAAGATTGTTGATTCAGAAATTAATCATTTTCTTCATTTTTTTTGCAGCAAATCACAACGCCAACGCGACAAAGAAAATCTCTTTCCTTGAAAACATATGAAATCCAAACATCCAGCTTTGATGTGAAACCAAATTACTTTTTACATGATCGTGATCGTAGCAATTTATCGTAGTTTTTCGGCAGTTAGTTCGATAAATATCTTTATTTTGTCCTTATCTTCTTCAACTGGCCTTGCAAAAAATAATTATTATAGAACAAAGTATTGACCACGATGGGTCTCGCTCAATTCTAGAGCTTCTCAGTTAGCCTTACTTCGTCGACAAGTTGTACGCGCCTGACGAGTATTGTTACGAATTCATTTTATCTCCTCTTTATTTTCGACTTTCAGTAGTGCGATCTTTCTTAAAGTTACTTTGTTCATATTTTGTATACATCACTGCATCTGCAAATATTTTGGCGAAATATTAAATTTGTTTCATATTCTAAACGGATTTCGTTTGCATTTCTTATTTTATAATTTGCCCTCTTCTGACGAATTTAGTACGATTCTATTACTTGTACTGCATTAAGTAGTAGAGCACGCACTGGATAAAAAAAGAAAGGCTACCAGAAAGGCTCGAAAATCTGCTGCTTAAGCTAGTTATAACATTTTTTGAGGATGAATAGGTAGAATTATAAAGAACCACCGAAGTCATAGAAATAAAGCATTTTCATTAGACCAGTAGCAATTTACACGGTAAAAAAAATAAATCTTAAAAATGCAAATAAAGAAAAATCGAAAAGATTTCAAAGAAGAATAATACGAAAATATAGTAAAACAAGTAAGAGAAGAAGAAGATGCATTATGAAAAAATTTAATAATACAAGAAGAGGACATCGTGCGATTTATAAAATCACAGTGACTATGCTAGTACGACCACGTAAAAAGGATGAGAGAAAACAAAACAATAAGAAAAATTACTAAATGAAGACTAGATGGGGAGATCAAAGAGCGGATGGGGGAACAAATTAGAAAGGACATATTAGCAATGGAAGTAAGGGATTAGTGAAACCAAATCCAGGACAGAAGTAACTGAGTAATCAAAGAAATACAGCAAGCTATAAAAATTAAGTAGTAGCGGGGAACGTGGAGAGGCTCACTACAGAAAATGAGTCGAAGAGCTCAAAGAGGGTCTCCAATATTCCACATGAAATGAATAGTGTGATCTCTCTCTCTGTGTGTGTGCGTGTCTCTCTGTTTGTGTGTTTATGTGTGCGTGTTTGTGTGTGTCTTGCCGGTACTTAAGAGGCGATATTTCAATGAAATCCAACTCGTCTTCACCCCTTGGCTCTTGTTCAACTTAAAACAGACGAATGAGGACCAAGTGGGATTTCATTTCTAGAATAAAAAGACACACCATACTTTTCGATGAAGACAAAAAGCAATAATTCATACGGTGACCGTAAAAACATCAAAATTTTAATTTTTTTTCGTTCGCAATTCTCTAGTGTATAAACAGCTTTGCCGATACAAATATGTGAAATAATAATTACATACATCCCTTCTTATGATGTCTGCATTTATAGTATCATAGAAATAAAATTTCCCTTGATGTACAATTTGAAAACTGGGCCTTTGCAAACAAAATATTTACATCTCTAAAATATCAAACCGTAGCAAACAATATAATAAATAAAGAGCAAAAGGAACGGTAAAACGTTTTGACTTGTTATTTCAGCTGTGTAGGTCGTATGTGGAATATAAAATAGCAGTCGACCCATTAATAATCGCTATACTCTAAGGAGCTTGGATGTAAGGAAATAAAGTCAGCAGAGGTGCGAACTCTCATATCAACCATGCAAAATATATTCTTTTCCGTTCCCCACGCACGCTACGTTCCCATGAAATCAGCTGCACACTTTAAGCTGGACCACACGTGTCTGAAAAGTTGCGTCTGTGTATTTGCTAGCTGCGCAAAAGCAACGACCCCAACTTCACCCTATTCTTTCTGTTACACAACATATGGCAAAACCAAAATAGAACACTCATAAATATGCGAGATCAACAAACTTGTAAATAGAATAGTTGTATTTGTTATTAGTGTCTTTATTTATTATTATAATTATTACTTATGTTAACCACAAAATATAAAAAAGAAGCAAAAGAGAGTGTAATCTTTTAAATATTTTGTTATTTACTAATGCTATATAGTATTTTTGCATTCTTTCTCCTTAGCACTCTCAACTTCTACTTCTGTAAGTCACAGTGTGACGTATAGAGGCAGTCTTGTATAGTATAGTTTCATTTTTTTGTTAACGGCTGATAAGATAATCAAAAGAGGCAAAAAAATTCTCACCACATCAATATTCGTGCTCTGTATACGTATTTCGACAACTAAGTTGTAATCATCAGCAGATAATCATAGTGCCGCATTTGGATTCGCGGTAAAGCTTACACAAAAAAAAATTCCGTATACAGAATACAAACATTGACGTAGTAAGTGTTTTTTGGCCTTTTTGCCAATTAACCACAGTCTCCAACAATATTTATCGGCTGATAAGATAGACACCTTACCTGTTTTTATTATGCGTAAGACACAATTACCAGTAGTGTTTTTTTACTACTACTTTTATTATTAGAGCCTGATAATTGTGTCTGCCCGACGGGAGGTCGGACCGTTGTGTATCGAGGGAGGGCATCCGTACGTATATCGTCTGCCAATAAACCGCTGCTAATCGATACTGGCGAAAACAAACTTACATACATACTTACCTAGTAAATAGTAATGCAATAATACCAATTATGTCCAACGTGTGAACAGCTAAAAAGCGACCATTAGCTAACAAAATAAGAGTTTAGCAATGAATGTACAAATGATGGCGCGAAAATAATATGTTCAACATGCGATAAATTATCACAAAGACGCCAGTTTCTCCTTCTAACCAGAGTCGTTACCTTTGTCACTTCGTAGTAGTTGAATTAATATAACTAGTTCTAAGTAAAAAATAACAATAAGCACCTACTTGGAAGTTATAACTTATGAATAGACTGGTCACATTGTCACCTAATCGTAACTATTAAATACATCCATTGGGGCGCGTGAAACTAGACAATAGACAAGCGATGTATTATGTGTATACATACACGTATATATATATTTGTGTATAGTATACCGTGCTTTCATATTAAAATGCTACAAACACCGAATCATATTATATTCGGGTCTAGATACCGAATGCCGGTCAGAATGTAAAGTGGTGGGGCGCGAGTCAGACGAACCACAACAACGACCGACTACAGATTACAGATTAAGTAGTTGTTCGTGTCGCCTACAGTCAAATTAGTGGTGGGGCTGCAGCTAGTACGATCAGTAGTCGGTTATAGTCGTGATTCAAATGACTCGCGCCCCACCACTTTACATTCTGATCGGTATTCGGCAGCTAGACCCGAATATAATGTGGTATAGCTTTCGTAGCGAGGTAAAATGAATGCACGGTATATAATGATGTCCATCCACTGCTAGTTTCGAACGTTTTAAATAAGAAAACGAGTACATAGATGTATTTTATCATACATATATACGTATGCGTTGAAGCAATTGTTGCTGAAATATAAAAAAGTGTGCTTCAACACGCTTCTCTGACATTATCTAAAAGTTCGCCTCTGTGATTAACAGTAAAGATTTGCAATTTTACATATACTGCAAAATGGAAACACATCACGATCTGTATGGTATAGACGCTTAGCGATCCGGGTAATTGGAACTGGAAAGAATACAACGAAGTGCAGTTGAAGTGTTTGGACTTTAGCTAAAGTATAATTTTTAGTTTTTGCAATCGCATTTTAGAAATTGAAGGTATTCAACAAAGATAAAGACGAGGTCGATTAACATCAACAACAATATACTTGTCGATACTTATCGCAATTGTCATCTAGAGATCGTGCTCTTAAAGTAACTTTGATTCAAAGTGAATTCGTTGGTGCCACTGGAAAGCTGCTATCAATTCAAACCGCATATGTCTAGCTTATATGCCCGAAGATCGTTGGTTTGCAGTTCTCTTGCTGTAAAAGTCGAGAAGAATGCGGGCAAATGAACCTATCAATCGGGTTTATAAAGAATGAAGGCGATTATTATTTAGTAACGAATACAAATTTATGTTACAATTAGCTAATAGGCATATTCTGATTTGGCGTGAACCCGGAACATGCAACAACTCATAACTTATCGTGGGAAAAGCCGCACTATAAGGCTGATGGTGTAATGGTATGGGTCGAAATAACTAAACGGCACACTGATCTTCATTGCATATCAAATGGAGCTCTGCTTGCTCAAAAATATGTAGGTGAGGTTACACGACCTATTGTTCTCGTATACACAGTAGCAGTGGGCGAAGGATTCATTTTTATGGGTGATAATGCGTCTGTAAAAATCGTGAAGATCTGGATTAGTGAAGTTGGAGAATGGAATAGCCAGCTAATTCTTCTAGATGGTAGTGCAATCGAACACGCTTGGCATATTTTAGGAAATCGTGTTTCTACAAGAAAGATGCCACCGAGAATATTTCAGTCATTACGAATTGCTATCCCGAAAGAATAGGATTTGATCATCAAGAAACGTTCGACATAGTAACCAAGTCCATGCCATCAAGATGAATGGACTGAAAATGTTTTTAGGTTTTGTGAAGATCATATATATGTTATTACAAATCCCGACCATGAAGAAGACAAGGACAAAGAAATGCAAATAAATCTTCTAATTTAAAAACGAGGTTGTTTGCGTATAAGTTCCATAATATGTAATAAGAGTGTATACTATTTTTTTGAAACCCCATTGGAAATGGATATTTTTAAAATGTATTTCCTCGTAACAAAATCTTTAGACAAATTAATTTATTTTTCATTACAGTGACCGAAATATTCCGATTTTTCGTCGTGATAGCTTGCGCCAGTAAGTACATACGTACATACATATAATATGCTCTTAACATTCATCCTATTTAAATGAACAGACAATTAATTAATCGTCTTTGTACAGTTGTTGTGGCCTCTGGTCTGACGATAGAGCAGCGAACGTCCCCAAACGACTATGAAGTATCGGAAACCGAGCACGTCTCGTCAGTGGCGTTGGTCGAAGTCGTCGGTCATGGTGGTGGATATGGTGGAGGAAAAGGTGGATTTAGTGCGGGCAGTGGCTTGAAAACGATTGCGCAGGGATCGGCTGAACAAGCGAATAATGCTGTTGCAAATCAACACGCTGCTGCTAGACAAGCTGCCTTTGCAGCTAAGAGCTCCCTGGCGCAAGCTGCGGCTGGTGTAAGTCTAACTTTTAAGCAATTTACAGTACATCGGTCTCTGTCTAATCTAATAACAATTATATTGAAACGATTACTATGTGATTGAGAGTAGGATTAAATAAATAGAGGGAAATGTAGCGATGCATACTGAATAGTTTAAATTAGATGAAACTTAATAAAGTATGTATTATTAAAATTTCATTACGGTATTAAAGACCAATTTTTTATATACAGGGGATATATTTTCTGAACTTTTTTTGTATTTGATTATACATACATTAAAGTATATAGATACTTCCGCTCCTCCCACACTCGATGAACAATGTGTTGCGTCACAGAGTTCATCGCAGTTACGATTCAGTTTATAATGTCATTCAAACGTGAGGAAATGGGTGATACGTAAACTGCATCTTTCATGAATTCGCTCGCAGGAAGAAATCGCAAAGTGTGGGATCAGGACACCTCGGTGATCAGAACTTAAGTGCCAGATCTGCATTGTGGAGGTGGAAATTCATTCAGGAAACGTCAAAGTTTCAGGTGCCAATGGGATGGAACTCCGTTCTGCTGAAAAAAATTTTTGCATCTTCATTCATTTGAGGAACAAATTAGTTTTGCAGCAATCTAAGATATATTACTACAGTAATATTTTGTTTTCATCAAAAAGAGAAGTCTGTAAACCTTAGTTATTTATACTAACGACAAATGCTCTTTCTCGTTAAAGGTTCAATGTTAAACTTACGACGAAATTCATGTTGAACCGCGATTGCAGATTCTCTTTTACTAAACTTAGATATTACAATGCGGCACTGAAGTATTCTAATGGAAGTATTCGAAACTATACAACATTCTCTTTCAAATGCAATTGACAGAATTCAAATACAGATTATAGTGCAAGAAATGTAGTTTAAACTGATGACAGTTTCAGTGTAGTAGTTGAGCCCTGAAGATGCCCCATACAAATGGGTACGGCAGATATACAAGTTTTCTATACGACTATACTATTTTATATTCAAAATTTGACCTATGATTATTATTCCTGAAGAGTATTAATAATCCGAACAGAAAATTCCCAGATTTCATTCGAATTATTAAAATTAAAACATGGAGCTCGATAATTTCCTAAGAGATGAAACTAGTCGCAGTTGATATATAATATAGTGTGAAATTTAGAAAAAGTGTTTAATTTATTCCTTAGTGTTTTATTTATTTCTTAGAATTCGTTTTTTATATATGTATGAGTTGTTGTGTTCTAATATACGTTCATCGAAAGTTCTTGTTTGACCAACATACATAAGCACTTAGGCATCTACCATATATTAACTTATAGACTTTTGACTTGCTAGTATGGGTTTGATTCGTATAATTTTTGATATGTTCTGCACGAGAAATTATTAGTTCTGAATGCTTACATTTTGTGTTTTAAGAAATTTTGTCAATTCCATAGTCGGACCTTAAATATCAGGTTGTTGTATATGAAATGTCCGATTTTGTGAGGAATAAAAAAAAGTCTAAATTTAAAAAAATATAAATATTTATTCTGCAAAATAGTCTCCATTTACATCAATAGTTTGTTGCCAACGGCCTGGAAGCTGAAAAATTCCCTTTGAAAAGAACTGCTATTACAGACTAGGTGATTGTCTAAACTTCGGAAAAAATGAAAATCAGTTGGCGAAAGGTCAGGTGAATAAGGTGGATGAGGGAGAATTTCGTAACCAAATTCCGAAAGTTTTTGGATTGTCTGTTGTGCAACATGAGGTCTTGCATTATCATGAAGAAGTATGGGTCCATGTCTATTGACTAGTGAGGGCTGCAAGCGGCTCAATTTTTCATGGATAGTTTCCAGTTCGGCACAATAGGCGCTGCCGTGATGGTTTCACCAGGTTGCAAAAATGAATAGTGAATAATACCCTTACTGGTCCACCATACAGTCACCATAATCTTTCGCGGGTGAAGTGATGCTCGTGCATGCTGCCTTGGTGCTTCACCTCGATCTAACCATTGTCCTGACCGTTTTCGATTATCATAAAGTATCCACTTTTCGTCGCACGTTACCACTCGATGAAGAAACGGTTCAACTTTCTGTCGATTAACCAAAGAGGTAGCCACCTCTAATCGACGGAGCTTATTGGCTTCCGTTAATTGGTGCGGCACCCATCGATCGAGTTTCTTCACTTTGCCAATCGAAGAAAGGTGACGACTAATGGTGGCAATGGACACTTGAAATGTTTCTGCAAGGCTACGCACTGTTGTCGACGGATTACTTTCAACTTCTACACGCAGCTCGTCGTCATTAACGGTGCTACGCGCATATCCGCGAGGCTCATTTTCCATATCAAAATTTCCCTCGCTGAATTTTTTAAACCATCGCCGTAATGTGCGTTCATTACACGTGGTTTCACCGAACGTCTGATTAATTTCTCGCGTTGCTGCAGCTGCATTTAATCCCTTTTTAAATTGAAAGAGGTAAATTGCCCGAATATCTCTTGCCAACAGTATTTCCATAGGCGAGACAAGGACAGGTATATTAATCTTTCCAAGAAATGGAACAGGTACACACTTTAAATAAATACCCTTTTCTACAAATACAATAATAATTTTCACCAAAAACATACACGTCTTCACACAGGTGCGATTCAGTTCAGACTGAAGGAAAAAGACGGACATTACATTTGTAACAACCTGATATACATATATATACATTCAATACGTAGTAAAACTAAAATGACGATAAGTTAGGAATGTTGAGAGAAACATATTCTGTGGGCTATCAAACTTTTTATTTTCTAAATAGATTTAACAACAGAGAATCGTTTAGGTCAATTTGTTCGTTAATTAAATTATTCGACTTTTTTGTCTTTTAATTTCTAAAATGCTAATAAATTTAGTTTATGTACTTTATTTTCTATACTAGTATACTATTTTATATTCATGATTTGACCTATGATTATTATTATTACTGAAAAGTATGAATAATCCGAACAGAAAATTTGCAGACTTCATTCGAATTATTAAAATTAAAACATGGAGCTCGATAATGTCCTAAGAGATGAAATTAGTCGCAGTTAATATATAATATAGTGTGAAATTTAGACAAAGTGTTTAATTTATTCCTCAGTGTTTTATTTATTTCTTAGAATTCGTTTTTTATATATGTATGAGTTGCTGTGTTCTAATATACGTTTGTCGAAAATTCTTCTTGTTTGGACAATATACATAAGCACCTGGGCATATACCACACATTAACTTATAGGCTCTTGACTTGCTGTTATGAGTTTGGTCTGCATTATTTTTGATATATTTTGCACGAGAAATTATTAGTTCCGAATGCTTACATTTTGTGTTTTAAGAAATTTTGTCAATTTAATATTCTGAGGTAAATGTAATTTATTAGTTCACAAATAAAAATTTTAAGAACACATCGCAAACTAAAAATGAATATCCTTACTACCGTAAGTAAAATGACAATCGTTAAATCAGTTAAATTTGAAATGTTAGCTTTTTAAGTACATCCCTTTCAAATAATTTTCGAATTAAGAATTTTGAACAACTACAGGAGTAAATGTGTTGTATACATAGATATCTGCAACTTCTCATCAAGCTTAATGAGTATTATAGGATTATGTAGTTTAAATCTGTTACGAAATTCATACGTGAGATGCCTATTAAAATTAATAGAATCATTTAGCTCGATTTGATGTTATCGATTTATCAAATTGTATGCTTTGTATTATGTTTCACTGTAAATGCATACGCAAGTTTGACTATACATATATTTTTTGTTAATATTTCGCAATTTATATGATTAATTATTGTAATTTGAACATATTGTTTTAAGTGATTTAATTTCAATCCTAATAATTTAATTTATTATGCAATTATTTATTAATATAATCATTTGTCCCTGTAACTGTTAGATGTCGGGATTTTAATCTAGATTTCGTGCATGATGTCACGCCGTCCTTTCTTGTTAAATGTTACTTTTCTTGCATTCTGTCAATTAGTATTCCTCTTTTTATAATATTTTTGTAACTACTAGGTGCACCGGAAAGTCATTACCAGTTTTTATAAAGGATGTCGCTAGGCTTAAGTATTCAATGTTATGATTCGACACATATGTTTTCTTATTCTATTGACATCAAGCTTCAAAGCCATACATGTTATATTTTGCGAAAGTAACATCGTCATAGATTTATACCTCTTCGAAAATATCGAGTTTCGTGCCTGCGGCACGCACTACTTTTCTTATTTAGTCAAAAGAAAAAAGTCGCTGAAAAACATCGTTTGCTGGTAGAAATTTACGGTGAGCATGCTCCAACCATAAAAATATGTAAGGCGTGGCTTTGACAATTCAAAAGTGGTGATTTCGATGTACAAAGCAAAGAACTCTCTGGTGGACCGAAAAAGTTAGATGTGGTTTATTGGATGAAGACCCAACCCAAGCTTAAAAACACTTGGAGTAACCGTTAAATGTGGCCCAAGAAACGATTAGCGCCGATTACGAGCAATGGAAAAAATCCAAAAGATAGGAAAATGGATGCCACATTAATTGAAGGACAGGCAAATGGAAAATCGAAAAATCATCTGTGAATTGCTGCTTCAAAGGTATAATCGGACGTCATTTCTGTATCGAATAATGACGGGTGATGAAAAATGGATGTATTTGGAAAACCCTAAGCGCAAAAAATCATGGCTATCACCTGGCAAAGCCGGCCCATCGACTCCAAGGCTAAATCGTTTTGGTCGCAAGACAATGCTCTGTGTTTGGTGGGTCCAGAGTGGCGTAGTGTATTACGAACTGTTGAAACCTGGTGAAACAGTTACTACTGATCACTACCGATAAGAAATTATCAATTTGAACCATTCATTTATAGAAAATCATCCAGAAAAGGCCCGAAGACACGGTAAAGTGGCTTTACAGCACGGTAATGCGCCATCTCATACAGTAAAGCAGGTCAAAGAAACGTTGAAAGCGCTTGGGTGGAACATAATATCGCACCCGCTATACTCTCCAGATCTTGCCCCGTCTGACTGTCACCTTTTCGTGTCAATGAGACGTGGGACACGCGCTTGCAGAATAGCACTTCGCCAATTTTGAAGAAGTTGGAAAATGGCTCGATGAAAGGTTTTGTTCAAAGGACAAACAGTTTTTTTGGGATGGCATCCATAAATTGCCTGAAAGATGGGCAAGATGTGTAGAATCAAATAGCCAATACTTTGATTGAAATTAGTTTGTTTACGAAAAAAACCGGTAATGACTTTTCGGTACATCGAACAGTATCTGCCCAGGATTACTTCTGCATCTTCTATTTAGTCTTCTAGCCTCTAATATCTCCCTAACTTACCCGTCATTAACTATTGTTTTCAAGCGATCTTAGCGTCTTAGTTGTTTTTTTTTATTCCAAAGCCGCCTTTGTTCTTGAATGCTGCCTTATTATTTGGCTTTACATTCGACAGTTCCTTCTTACTCGCCTTACCTCTCCTAGATAGGTCATTACCCTAATACATTTCCTACTATAATTATAACGAGTCTTTTTTATTTAATTGAAATATTAATAACTTTATTTACTACTTTATTACTTACTTATACTTTGGTTATCGCCCATTGGCCTGTGAATATTTTGTAGACTAAGGCTTTGATATCATTAAATAAAATAAATGGGGACATAACAATGTTGTTTTTTAATACGAAAGTACCCT
This sequence comes from Dermolepida albohirtum, assembly GCA_031893035.1. Lineage (NCBI taxonomy): Eukaryota > Metazoa > Arthropoda > Insecta > Coleoptera > Scarabaeidae > Dermolepida > Dermolepida albohirtum. The sequence goes on along the minus strand of JAVIWB010001263.1, from coordinate 161,158 downwards.
TGAACATTTTCCATGATTTGTCAATGTCAAAACATCAATCAAGGTTAACATTTTTATCATGGTGAAGTTCACGAACGAGCAACGTTTGAAAATTATTAAAAATTGCTACCGCAATTCTAAATCGTTTACAATAATGCCGTTTATTTTTTATATTTCCAGTCAGCAGCAACTGCTCAGACAGCTTTACTTGGCAAATACATTCTCGTACAAAAACTAGAGCGTGATGTTAATGAAGCGCATCAAGCCCTCCAAGGCGAAATCCGACAACTGGAACGTGCCGAAAGATCCGCAACATCCGCACAGCAGTCAGCTACTCAAGCTCAACAGGCCGTAATTGCTATCGGCATCGCCGCAACTACCGTTCAAAACATGGCAGTACACGCTCAAGAAACTGCCGAAAAATCCGCTGCAGAATTAGGTTCCCAACAAGCTATGGTCGGTGGGGCTGAGCAAAAGCTCTCATCTTTAACTCAACAACTTCATGCTGCCGAAACGGATTTACTCGCGACACATGAAGCTGCTCAACGAGCGCAGGCTTCGGCCGATTTAGCTCAATACAATGCTGCTCAAGCAGCAGAATCAGCTTCGGCAGTAGCTTTGGAACATGGTAGTAACAATATTGGAACGTCTGCTATTGGATTCGATGGATATCATCACTGAATAAATTATCAGTCACTTGATCTTTAGTTTTTTGTTTTAGACATTTTTGTAACTCTGTAACTCTCCAATTTCCAAACCTAATTCAAAAAACCAAAAAATTAAGTATTATTTGTATATAACCTTCATTCATTACGATGGAGATGTTTTATACTGAAACTTAATATACTTCTCATATTACAACAATGATCTTTTACTTATCTCTATTCTGAAGACAGAAGAAACGCGTATAAATACATGCAATTTGACATGTTTGTTGCACGTATAATGATAGTATGAATTGTAAAGCTACTTTCGTAAAATAAGATTTATTTCAATTAAGAGTTTGTTATTTCTACTTTTTCATCGGCGACCTTCACCTGTGACAGAATATGTAATGATGAGTACAATTCGAAAATAAAAATAGTAATAAATGAAGCAAATTACTTTACGTGGGAGCAAGTAGCGCACGCGCACACTGACATTTGCATCCTAGATACGTATTTTGACAACTAAGTTGTTACGTTGTCATCTTCAGTAATAAATAAACACTCTATGCCACAATGTACCACAATAAAGCTACATAGTACCCACCTTGAAACATTCTTCTCGACTTTCACACAATAACTGACATTTCGGTGTTTGCGTGGAGATCTGTGTCTTTACTATAAACCCGTGTTCAACACTATGTTTATTTCCTACTGAAGATAACAACGTAGTGGTCGAAACGCATATCTAGGATACAAATAGTAGTTTGCAAGGGAATTTTTATTAACGGTTTGAGTTTACAGTCTCCAACGATATTGCATTTAGAGTTAATACGTTTGTTTTGTTTTTAACAAATTGTTTTCGATTGAATCTATCGCATGATCGTCAATACGAGGATAGTTTGACAAGTAGTGAGAATGACACATAGGTGGCGCTCTAATTGGTAAAACAAATGCACTGTAATTTGGCTATTTATATGTTTACATTCTGATATTTAGATAAATCGGTTAATTAGTTTATTTTTGACAGCTGATTGAAAAAGAAGCAACACGTCGTTTTGTTAAAATGGAAAAAGCAGAGTATCGTGCGGTGATTAAATACTTCGTAATTAAGGGTATGAAAGCTACCGAAATAAAAGATGAGTTACGGGAAACATTAGGTGAATCTCTTCCATCATCCGCCACAATAAGTAGATGGGTAAATGAATTTAAACGTGATAGAACAAGCTGTGTTGATGAAGCGCGCTCTGGAGCACCCAAAATCGTGACTTCTAAGGAAATGATTACAAAAATCCATAATATTATTACGCAAGATCGACGACTCAAAGTGAGAGAGACAGCGGACATGGTAAACATTTCAACAGAACGCATACACCACATTTTAACGAAAGAGCCTTTCCAAGTTTTCGGCAAGATGGGTGCCGCGCTTGCTTATGACTGATCAGAAGTTCACTCGTTTGCGCATCTCCAATGAGTGTTTGGACCTTTATAAGCGGAATTCGGTTGATTTTTGTAGGCGATTTGTTACTTGCGATGTAACTTGTATACACTGCAGTACACCCGAAACTGAACAACAGTCGAAACAATGGTTAGAACGTGGTTCCGCACCTCCAAAGAAAGCGAAAACCACTTTATCAGCATACAAGGTGATGGCATCAATTTTTCGAGATTTAAAGGGCATTTTGCTCATTGATTACCTTTAGAAAGGTGCCACAATAAACGGACAATATTATGCAGAACTTCTACAAAAATTAAATGTTGAGATTCGTGCTAAACGGCCAGGAATTGCAAAGAGAAAGATTCCGTTTCACCAAGGCAACGCTCCCTCGCATACCAGCACAGTTGCGATGTCCAAAATCAACGAATTGCATTTCCAATTAGTACCGCATGCGCCTTATTCGCTGGATTTAGCCTCTCCGACTTAAACCTTTTTCCAAAATTGAAAACGGCACTAGGTGGAATGTAATTTTCGTCTAACGACGAGCTTATCATCTTCGTAAATGAGTATTTTGCAAGCCTTCGGGAATCGCATTTTAGAGATGGCATAAGAGCATTGGAGCACCGTTGGAATAAATGTATTACTCTTTTAGGAGAATATATTGAAAAATAAAAATTATTTTGTATTTAAAAAATTCGTTTTTTTTCCATTCTCACTACTTGTCAAACTACCCTCTTATACTGCAAATTAAGGAATTTTTATGTATAAATTCGTTAATGCCAGTCACATAAAAATTATTCAGTGTTTATACTGTTATGTAGAGACACGCTCAAGAACATTTGAAAAGAAATTACGGATCGCCGACTTTGACGTTGTTCGTAAGACGCCCGTACTTATTAAACATGTTTTTAAAAATCACCAACTTTAGTTCCGAAACCGCAGGCGAAAACCAGTATAAAATAGCAGGTAAAAATGATAGGTAATATTAATTGACTCTGATGCTAATGATAGCAAAATATAACATTGACAAAATTAAGGTAAATTTATTTAATTGATGCGAGAAAATAAATGAAACGGACTATGAAAACAAGTGAAACTTAGAATTGGGAGAGAATTACCACTAGAACAAACATAACTTTGTAGGTTGAGTGGGAAATATAATTTATTATGCAGGAGGCAGGACATAAGGTACGAAATAGGTGAACGAAGGATTATACCATGCTTAAACAAGTTAGGAATAAGCAAAATTAGTTTAGGACTATACCGAGATGGCAAAAGGAAAATTGTACTGTATATTAATAGTTAGATCTCGAAAAAAGTAAAATTAATATTAACACAAGGGTACAAAAGTAAAGTTACAGAAGGCAAGGTAATGTTAGAGTTAATCCAATAGATGAAATTTGCAACTAACATGCTTCTCTAACACGGGTAATGTTATGAGAAATACAAAAGAATTGGGAACAAAAATTAACAATTAAAGAGGATAACGAAAGAAAATTGGACATATTAAGTTAAAGAAATTTACAATCACAAGCAAAGGAAGGAGCTAGTTGTTCAGCAGGCAAGGCGTAAAAGAAATTAAGAGATAATGAAAATAAAGAAAATTACCAGTAGGTACTATTGCAAACCTAACACGTCTCATACGTATACTCAATTCAGTGAAATACGTGTTAAAAGCGACTCCAGTGTTTCAGATTAATTAATGTTAATGTTACTAGATTAATTAATATACCATAATTATATTTTGTTATATTAATTTAGTATGCTTGCATGAGTGAAAGAAAGAAGTTGATTATTGTAGTCGTTATTTTGGGAAATTCCATTTAACTGAGGAATAAGTAAGACACCACTTTTATTGCTTATGTGAAGGACAAGCATATAACAAAAGTCGGAAACTAAATCTCTTGGAGAACATGGAGATTAATAAGTGTAATAAAGTGAATTCTGTTACCATTCTTTATGATTAACTACATTTTAACAAGTCACCTCTTTTAAATTTATTTTAATTCTTAGCATTTAGCACTTATAATTATTTCAATCTCTTGCTCTAATAATTTCATTAGTTCTTAATATTTTCATATTTATACAAAGGATATTAGGAATGTTTTGCAATATGACGCAACAATGAATCGCAGGAAGCTGCTTGTTGCTGCATGTTGAGACACGTTCATACGTGCATAGTAACCGCCCCGCCATGTCGATGAGCTCAGTTATTCATTAGCAGTGAGAGTGTAAATTGCTTGCGATGGCATCGTGGCATCGAAATGAAATAAGGGCAGTTTTGGGTTATAATTTCGTGCGTTGTTTAAACATAGATCAGTGTTTCGAAGAAATTATTCTTACACTAGGTGATATTTATCCACATCGCACAACGATATTCAGGTGGTATAGAGAATTCCAAAGGGGAAATTTAACTGTGGAGGATGCTAAGAGGCCGGGAAGGCTATGAACGTCAGTTACGGAGGAAAACGTTACTACTGCGACGAAAATGCTTGGCGAGGACAGGCGAGTGACCTACCAACAGATAGAGGGTACTTCAGGCCTAAATGCACCAGCAATCCGTTCGATGCTGCATGATCATTTGCACGTGAAGAAACTTTGTTCTCTCTGGGTGCCGCATCGACTGACTGAAGAGCAGACGCCTGACTTGGTGCCGGGAGATGCTAAAAAGTTTAAGGAACAATCTCGGTATGTGAACGACATCGTCACAGGTGACGAGATTTTTTGCTGTACTTTTACGATGTGCCGATCAAAGCTCAAAACAAAGTTTGGGTCTTTGATGATGAGGACACACCCGTAGTTGTCAGAAAATCCCGATCCCTAAAGAAGAAAATGATAGCTGTATTTTTCAAATCGAGTGGAATTGTGGAACGCGTCATTTTGGACACACAAAAGACAGTCACAGCTAAATGCTATACTGAACAGTGCCTGCCTAAAGTCATTGGATCTATGAAGAACCTGCGGCCAAAGTCAAGAATGGACACCTGGTTCCTCCATCACGATAATGCTCCAGCTCACCGCGCCAAAACCTGCACCGAATATTTGCCCACGACAGGATTGAAACTTCTCTAGCACCCTCTCTACAGTCCAGATCTTACTCCCTGCGACTTTGCACTGTTCCCACATGTGAAAATAAAGTTAAAAGGGAGGCGGTTTTCCAGTGATGAGAACATTATGCGGGTTTGGGACAACGAGTGTGCTTTACTCCTTAGTGAAGCTCTGCAGAACTGGTTTAAAGATTGGTTTCGGAGGATGGAGAGGTGTATTGAGTGTAGAGGAAATTACTTTGAAAAAATTAAATAAACAAACCTGTATTGCAGAACTTTCCTAGAACCCTTTGTATTTATAGATATTTCGAAGAAAGGTCTTTTACCGAAAAATGATCTTGTATATATATTTCATCTCTACCCATTTCTTGTAATCGGATTTAATGAATGCTTTCCATTTACTTATATAAAAGAGATTGTAACCTGTATTGTACTTGCTCGATAATGTTCTAACAGACAAAACTAGTCGCATTAAATATATTTATAATATAGCGCGAAATTTAGACAAAATGTTTTATTTATTCCATAGTCAAAGTAGGTTAAGAATAAAGGAGAGCTTACTATGTAAATAATGATCGATCGATAATAAAAGAATAAAAAGATTAATTACCTTTCTGCATTATAAAACATTGTAGATATGCATTTGTAAAATGTCTGGCATTCTTAATAAATTTAAACTTGAGGTCGAATGTATTCTCGGATAAATGGAAAAGAGTCGTGACGTGTAATTGTTGACAATGGATATAATTCGAGTTGTTTGTTGGTGTTTGTTTTCATCATCTGTAGAATTTATTCCAATGGTTCGGAAGTTATTTTTCTACGTCATGTTTAGGGTAGTCCTAATAAGGACTGTTCCTTGCTAAACTCATTTCTGTAAGTGTGTAATTCTCGTCTGATTTGTATGTCCTTTTTTTCATTTTTACGTTTGAGAACGTTGCGCATGAAGTTTGAATCCAGTTTCAATATACACGAATTTTCATATCCCACACATTTAGCCACTAAGCTGTCAGAATAACAGAAGTTATTCCTTTAAAACCCGTATTTATGTACATATATGAATAGTAAAAATGCGTGGTAACCATGTTTTTTGTACATGCGCAAATCTATTGGCGCGAAATATCTATGATTCGAAATTCTTGAATTTCGTTTTATTCTCTATTATCGTGGTTGTGTGTCTTCGGCTGATATTTTCTAAAATCATTGGCAGTGCACCATGCACTTTTAATCTCAAGCTTTTAGGTACTTATATGTCACTTGCTGTGTGAACATGTATACTGTTTCCGTCAGCTTTCGTTTATTGCAATATTCTCCTTTTACCAGAATTGTAGCCTCGTTAGATAAAATGGAATAATAAAAATAATACTAATAATAATAATAATCTTTAATGCCCAACAGTTACACAGACCATTTACAGGACATAATGCACTTAAAAATAAAATTAAAAACAAAAATATGTGCAGTTAATGTAATACAAAGAAAAATAAGAATCCAATTAAAAAAAAATATACACGCTTATAATAATGTAATCCAAGTCATTTAAAAGAAAACTGAACGAACTATAATAGATGCAAATTAACGAAAGGGATCCTCGTATAATACATTGGCATTTCTGGACATATGTACCAGTGGAGTCTTGTAGAGAGCATTGGTTCTTGCCCTAGCTATTGAGAAGGTTGTCGATGATCTAGTGTCAAAACTAGGCACGAGAAAATTAACCTGGGACAACAGCACAGAAAAATCAATGAAATTATTTATTATTTATAAAGAAAACCGCCACTAGCTTTCTCCTTGCGTATACCAAGAAAATCAAAATTGTGCATTCAAGTAGACCCTCATACGTCGAACCAAAGGCTGGATAATGCTCCAGGAGTAACTGCTGGTAATGGTAAAGCGGGTACCACACAACTGAAGCAGATTCCAATCTAGACCGTACAAGAGAACCGTAAAGAACCTTCAAAGTGTACAAGCTACTAAAACCCCTGCAAGAAGGAATGTCCAGTAAACACGTTGTCGTGAGTTCGAATCGCACCAGAGAACAGCATTTTTTTCAAAAATCTCTGCGAAGTATGTATGATGTAAAAAATAGTAAAATTAAAATTTTGCAGTTTCGCATCGTAAAAGTCCATAATAATAATAATGTTGTATTTTATGTTACATACTTCAATATTTGTTACTTTCGTTTTTCTTTTTCCTGTAAGTGTTTTACCTATTAAATAAATAAAGATTAAAATTATTAAAATAAATATTTGATAGTCCCCTTTTAAGACTAATTTTTGTTGATAATTTACTAACTACTAAATATTATATTTTGAGACTGACCTTAAGATGTAAATGCATCATTCATGAATATTCGGTGCTTCATTGTTTTTCCTTTTTTTATCATAAGTTTATAAATGTATTTAGCAAGAACGTTTCTAAATAAATCCAATTACATCATCTACTTCTCTAACAAGGAAACATTTATAAATCACAGAAGAGCTTACGTTGAGTCTATTTCTTAAGCCCAAGTAGTATTACAGAAGAGACTGTTTTCAAATAACCATTTCATTAAAGAAAATGTAATAACATCAATAAACCACGTATGAGATTTATCATGATATCGTGAACTTCATATTTTACACGTTCGTAATATTGGTTCGAACTTTAAGCATCTCACGTATATGTAAATTTACAGAGTAATATTTGGAACAAAGGAAAAGTATTTCTCGTTAGTAGATCAAAGTTAAGGGAGAACATTGTTGAATCAACTATTCATTATATGTTTTATTTGTAATAATTAATAGAGATGTATTCTAAATCGTGCTTAAATAAATGATAACTCAAATGTAACGTTACCTAATATTATGAAATAGTTGTTTTTATACTTAAATTGTAATAGAGGAGATATGAATTGATTCCCTTTAGAAAAGTCATTATCAACAAGAGCAGGAACTATTAAAGAATTTTAATCAATTTTAAAAACAACATAGGATCTACTAACTATTCTTAAATAGATAAAAAAACACTAGTTTGCACAATATTGTTGTCTCAAATATTTTAGCAGTTGCTGACTATTGATAACATACTCATTTCAAATATCGTTCCGGTTACGTGCATTATAATGGGTTCTCATCTCTTCGATATTTCCTCAGGAGTCCCACAGGGTTCCCATTTGGGACCCCTTTTGTTCAATATCTATGTTAACGATCTCTTGGAACGTCTTGACTGCAAAGTGTTAGCTTATGCCGATAATTTAAAAATCTTTAGCAGTATTAATTCACCTGAGAATAGCACTAATCTTCAAACAAATCTGTGCATTATTGACGAATGGTGTACCCATAATCAAATACAGCTAAACATCGATAAATGTGCTGTTCTCTCTTTTAGCAGAAGTAACACTCCGCTTTTCTATGACTATAATGTTCGTCAATCTACTATACCTAGAGTATACAACTACAAGGATCTTGGAGTTTTGTTCGATTTATTTCATTATTTGTAAGGTATTATTGTTTTGGTCGCTATTTAAGAAATTCTTACATATTACCGCTGAGTGTTTGGGGTCGTTGTCCTGCATAAACACAAAATTTTCGCCGATTAAACGTAGCCCCAATGGTGTATTTTCTTGCAATATTTCTAAATAACCCTCCTTTCGCAAAATACCCTCGATTCGCTTCAAGTCCCCTGTGCCGGCGTAGCAAAACCAACTCCAGCACAGAACTTCTATTTTGTTTGACGGTTGGCACTATACAATCCCGCAGAATTCTTTGACCACTCGCTCTTCTTACAAAAACACGCCTTGATTGTCCAAACACTTCAAACTTTGATTCATCAATCCACAAGACTCCTTTCCAGTCATCCAGTGTCCAATCTATGTGTTTCTGCCCATTGTCGTCGTTCTTGCCTGTTTTCCCGTCGAAGTAAGGGTTTCCTTACAGCAATGTGGCCTGCGGATTTACAGCGTTTAATCTTCTTTTCACCGTAGTAACAGAAATTTTTCTTGCACGGGCGCGATTCATTTCTGCGGTGATTTCGGGTGCTGTCAGTCTCCTATTTTGTTTACTCAGCAATTTTATACGCTCATCGTAAACGTAAGATGTTATTCTCTTCCGACTTAAACTTGGCGTATCTCTTAAACTGCCTGTGCGTTGACGTCGATGAATAATATCACTAACAATAGATTTATTAACATGTGTCTTTCCGGAAATTTGACGCACTGAATAACCTTCTTGATGAAAAGCAGTAATTGCAAGGCATTGTTCTAAACCTGATTTTCCCCTGGGCATTTTAAGAAGTTCATATAAAAAATATGGTCTTGTCAGTGACGCGGACATTAGCAAGTTTATTTAAAATCTATCGCATATTTCGGTACACAAGACTCTTTGGTGTGAGGGCAGGTAAGTTTCGCAAGTTTTTTGCTTGCAATATTACCTCAAAAATATTCGTTCTTATAGCGGTACGGATTATTCCAAGAATTACCCCAGTGAGTAAAATATAATAGTTATTAGTAAGTGTTCTAATAGATATATTTGCCAGCAATTGGTTATAACTCTCGTAAAGGACCTAAAGTAAATATATTATTTATATTTAAACGCAATTATATTATTTTTTAGAAGAGTTTAGTAAATTTCACTAGCTGTCCGAACTAATGTGGATGGTAGTGTAGATACTGTATATATCAAACACATTATTTCATAAAACATTAATTATACTATTATTATTGAAATATGTAAATAGAAGTAATATTTTTATCCTTTTATAATCTAAGAGATTTACAAATATTAAAGAATATCCGTTCTGAGAAACTAATGTATTGGGCAAGTATCTAATATTCACAGTGAACATAATTTTAGGTGTTTAATGAGGAAGGTACGCTAGACAAGGGTAACTTTATATTGCCTCATCACACATTCCTAGCTTCTTCTTGTTCACAAAACGGTTAAACATCTTTGTAGCTTTAAAATATTTATGCCGTTTCCTTTCCTCTAAATGGGTTTATTTATGTGGTCATTATTTATTTATACAGACTCTCTTTCGATCTTCGGAGATAAAACATAGAGAGCGCGTAAAAGAACCTTTTCGTATAGTTTAACTTTACCAACAGGACGAAAGAAAAGACAGTTATATTAGACTTCTATACGTCTCAATTATTGTCTTTACAGAATCCGCCATCAATATGGGAATGTGTTACGTCCTCGTTTTACCTTTTCGGGTCATTTTGGCTTCTATAGTACGTTTTACTGTAAAATAGTATGTTGCTCACATTTTATATTCATCGCTGCATGTGATAATGTCGTAACCTGTTGTGAAAATATAAACTCGTAATTTGTACCTTGTTTAATTAGTTTCATTACGGCCCTACGTGGTCAAATATTTGAACTCTGATAGTCTACATTATGTAATTCAACCTTACTTAATTGATTTAAGTAATTACCTCATTCCTTGGTGATATCAGCAGCGCCCTCTCTAATGTGGTAACTTAATTTATCATAAATACGAGTACAGTGGATGGTCATCAGCTCCTTCATTTGTTAATTATGACAACTTTCGATTGCCTGCCACCATCTGTTCATAGCAAGTGCTGTTAAACGTTCTGGTAATTAATTGACTTTTAGAAATGAGCCTATAATGGTCGCTTATCCTTTTTTTTTCCTTTTTTTTGTCACATCCACGTCATTAGAACTACGTAATTTTCATGGGATACGTTGAGAAGTTTCTATAATATACGATTACTGTTGTATGAACCGTATCACTTGAACTTACTTAAGGCTTCACATGTTGTATCTTGAGAGAAAATCTTTTTTTCTGGCGAGTCTACATTTATTGAAAACGAAAATGTCAACCGTCAAGTCTGTAGGACCTATCTTTTTAGATAATCTTACTGGTCAAAGATACTTCTCAGAGAGGAGCCTGTTTCAGCCGTTAATAGTTTTATATTTTAATTCAGAGAATCCAGTTATTGCTAATGACACCATCTCGTTCTAACAGGATGGAACATCAGCTTATTATGCTTGTCCCGTTTGAGATTATTTAAACCCAATTTTACCTAATTGATGGATTGGAAGATGAGGTTTTCTGACAGGGATCTGTATCTAGATCTCCAGATTTAGCCACGATGTATTTCTTTCTATAAATTATTTTTAGAAATGAGCGTGTAATGGTCGTCTTTCCTTTTCCTTTCATACACCTTATCGAAAATACGTAATTCTCATTTTCTATTTTGATTAACAATAATCATATATTCCACAAACTTTTTGAGAAGTTTCTGGAATATACGATTATTGTTGTATGAACCGTATCACTTGTAACATCGTGTTGGTATTTTAAAACATTTATTGGTAGATTGAATCAATGACAGTCAAGAAACAGATACACATTGATAAAAAATTTAATAACTTTTTGGATATAAAGTATCTTTTAACTGTTTATTATTTCTGTATTTATTCGGTGTTCAATTACAATAGTTGTATATTTAACAATTATTACATTTATGTAATATTTTTCTATATATATATATATATATATATATATATATATAGAAATAAATATATATATATATATATATATATATATATATATATATATATATATATGTATATACGACGGTAGTTTGACAAGTAGTGAGAATGGAAAAGAAAAACGAATTTTTTAATACAAAATAATTATAAATTTTTTTATTTTTATTCTTCTAAAAGAGCAATACATTTATTCCAACGGTGCTCCAATGCCTTTATGCCATCTCTAAAATGCGATTCCGGAAGGCTTGCAAAATACCCATTTACCAAGATGATAAGCTCGTCGTTAGACGAAAATTTCTTTCCACCTAGTGCCGATTTCAATTTTGGAAAAAGAGGGAAGTCGGAAGGAGTTAGATTGGCTAATTGGAAATGCAACAAAAAGGACATCGCAACTGTGCTGGTATGCGAGGGAGCGTTATCTTGGTGAAACAGAATCTTTTTCTTTACCATTCCTGGCCGTTTAGCATGAATCTCAACATTTAATTTTTGTAGAAGTTCTGCATAATATTGTCCGTTTACTGTGGCACCTTTCTGAAGGTAATCAATGAGCAAAATGCCCTTTGAATCCCAAAAAATTGATACCATCACCTTGTTTGCCGACAAAGTGGTTTTCGCTTTCTTTGGGGTGCAGAACCACGTTCTAACCATTGTTTCGACTATTGTTTAGTTTCGGTTGTACTGTAGTGTATCCACGTTTCATCGCAAGTAACAAATCGCCTACAAAAATCAACCGGATTCCGCTTATAAAGGTCCAAACACTCATTGGAAATGCGCAAACGAGTGAACTTTTGATCAGTTGTAAGCAATCGCGCCACCTATCTTGCCGAAAGCTTGGAAAGGCCCAATTCTTTCGTTAAAATGTGGTGTACGCTTTCTGTTGAAATGTTTACCATGTCTGCTATCTCTCTCACTTCGAGTCGTCGATCTTGCATAATAATATTATGGATTTTTATAATCATTTCTTTAGAAGTCATGATTTTGTGTGCTCCAGAGCGCGCTTCATCAAAACAGCTTGTTCTACCACGTTTAAATACATTTACCAATCTACTTATTGTGGCAGATGATGGAGGAGATTCACATAATGTTTCCCGTAACTCATCTTTTATTTCGGAAGCTTTCATACCCTTAATTACGAAGCATTTATTCACCGCACGATACTCTGCTTTTTCCATTTTAACAAAACGACGTGTTGCTTCGTTTTCAATCAGCTGTCATGTTCCAACGAAGGTTCTCGCGGTTGTAAGTATGAGTCTTGCGTCAACATGAAACAGTTTCAGGTTAACGCTTCACTACGAAGCAACTCCTGAAGAAGATGATTGAGATGTCATCGAAACGTCGAGACACCGATTGTTTCGAGAACTTCTGTCCAACATCGAGGAGAGCCCTAGAATCTAATATTACACACACACACACACATATATATATATATATATATATATATATATATATATAGTATTTTTTATGACATTTCATATCCAGGTAAATGGCAAACATGATTAATAAATATTAATACTATTATTATTCATTTTTTATTATTATAGTAATTATCTTAACGTACAAAGCTTTTTATTATAAGAAGTGACTTTGAAGGCGTCGACTGGATATTGCAGTCTGTATTAAACATATTAAAATTTCGAGCATATTTAGAAAGCGCATTGGCAGTATTAAACTAACTAATATGGATCTCAGTCTAACTTCCTGCAATTATATATTAAATATTTATTGCTAATATCTAGACGAAGTTATGAAATTATAATTAGCAATGCATACGGAAGTGTAAGTCAAGAAATTCTACCTTAGAATAACTTTACAAGAATATCCTACAAGCGAGATATATTTTATTAAATGAATTAATGTGCTGTAGAAGTTATCGAAACGGCTCGCATATTATATCCTTTTTATATTAGTCACCAATCCGGTGCTTCGTGCTTTGTGATAATTTGAAAAAACGGGGATTTAGAACATTGCGTTCTTTCTGCAATTCGTCGCTGACTTATTGATGAAAAAACACGATCCCATGACGACATTCGTTAGATATTTTAGGAATTTCACTACTCCTTCGAGAAATTAACCTAATCAGAATACAGATGATAGAATAAAATGAAATATATCGCTTTACAGTATCAAAAAATATGCACAGGTACTCATACTAAATTAAGTAAGTCATTTGATGATTGAAAATACAATGATTTAACTAAACGCTTCGAAATCCAGTGATATACTAACCCACAACGCGCACAAACTCTCCTGAAGCACGTAACAAAATAGCCATTGGCAGCCAGATTATCCGAGTAGATTTAACTAAGAATATTTTCTTCGAACTGCTTTCTCTTTCACTAGCAACACATTTTCAGTTCCTAGAACTTTATTATGAGAGTAAAAGTAGAATAATTTTAAATATGGAAGCAATATTGTTAAAGAATTGTATTTTTTGCATGCACCACAGTCACTCATGCACACTACTGTATGTAGTTTAGTCACCTAGTCACGTATTCTTAAATTAAATTCAAGTTAATTTATATTCAAATGGTACCCCTTGCACCATTAATATTTATAAGCAAATAATATCACAACCAGTTTACATTCGACTTGGATTACTGAAGTTTCTCTCAGATACAATTCATCGATGAAATAATGTTGATAGACTATTATTATAGGATTATTTAGTATGGCAGAAGATCGAGTTCGCTGGGAAACTAACCCACCTGTAGGGTAATCAACAAATTCTCAAGAGAACAAAGTAGCAGCAGATAGAGGCTCATAATTAATATTTACAGGTGAAGCCTGTTCCGAATAAAATTTTTATATATCGATGGGCAGTATATTATTATACTTTACTTACATTAAAACCAAGAATACTATAAATTTTGAAGACATTAATCTTTAAGGTAAATTTTAATACCAACAATACTATAAATTTCTTTTTAATTGTTTAAAATAAATTTTAATGGAGACTGTGGTTGATTAATTAATTGATAAATTAATCGAAAAAGGTAAATGAAACTCTTTTCCACAATAATATTCGTATTCTGTACACGCGTTTCGACAACCAAGTAGCCATCATCAGCAAATAATTAATCACAGTGTCACACCTGGATATGTGGTAAAACTCACAGAGAAACAAGTCCGTACCAGACATATGCAGTGTGTGTTTGACGCGTTTTACAGTGGACCCAAGTGCGACACTGCTGATGATGACAACTTAGTTGTTAAAAATGCATATACAGAATACGAATATTATTGTAGAATGGACTTTTATTAACTTTTTTTCACTAAATTAATCTTTGTGCAAGAGAAACGAAAATAAAGGAATGTAACAATAAACGGAAAGATTATTTCATTTTAAAAATAATATTTTACAAACAATTCGTGTTTGCTTAAATATTAATTATTTTCAAATTTACAATTAGCTATATTTGCTTAGTAAATTTATTTTATTTTATTAACTATTTTGCGTATTCTTCGAAATTCTCGTCCTTCTAGTCAATACACTTTCTATTCTGAAAAGCTTCATGTTGAAGTAAAAGTTGTAACTAAACTTTCTCCAGTCTTTTTTATTTGCGTTCACTGTACCTTGGACGCTGTTAAAATATATAATATTAAATAATAATGTATATAATATAAAATATTATGGAATAAATACGAGGGAGAATCAAGTGAAAACCTTAAAAGTACAATGAAATTCCTAAAAATTATATTAATAACCTGTTATGTAGCAGTTTTTTTTCTAATAATGAAAATGCCGAATGCACTCAGAGAAGGGACCAAGTTCTTCCTTGTGTGGAGCTTGTATCCATTAGCAACAATGCCAAATACACACTGTTACTTTATGCGCAATTTCTCTGCTTCTAATGGTGCAAATGTCATGATATTTTGACATAATATTGGTGAAAGATCTACCTTACCGACGCATATTATAGGGTCTGGGAAAAAGTTCGTGGCGTTTTTCCCGATAGATGGCATTGGTTGCCGATAACTAAAGAACAACAAGTCACAGCGACACCACCGATGGCTCGTTTTTTAGATGACCTTCCGAACGTTAGTTTGAGCGTAGAAACATTGTAATCGGTGCAGTGGTTGGAAAGTTATTCGCACTTGAAAATGGAGAAGAATAATGATAAATTTCGCAACATTCTGCAATATTATTATGATAAGGGGAAGAACGCTGCGCAGGCTTGTGATAAAATTTGTGCTGTGTACGGTGAAGGTACTTTATCGAAATCTGTTGCGCGGAAATGGTTCGCTCGCTTTCGTTCTGGAAATTTCAATGTGAAAGATGAGTCACGCTCCGGTCGTCCAATCACTGAAAAATCTGATGAAATTCTTGAAAAAGTCCAACAAGATAAGCATATCAGCAGTGTCGATATTGGCATGGAGCTAGGCATTGACCACAAAACTGTTTTGAACCATTTACACAAAGCTGGTTACAAAAAAAGCTTGACGTATGGGTTCCTCATGAGTTGAGCGTGAAAAACATGATGGACCGAATTAACATCTGCGATGCGCTGCTGAAACGGAATGAAATCGAGCCGTTTCTGAAACGTTTAATAACCGGAGATGAAAAATGGATTACGTACGATAATCGGAAGCGTAAAAGATCGTGGATAAAGGATGGTGAGCCGTCACAAGCGTTCGCTAAGCCAACATTGACGCCAAAAAAAGTGATGCTGTGTGTATGGTGGGACTGGAGGGGAATCGTCCAACGATCTTCCAACTGGTCAGACGATTGATTCTCAACTCTACTGTGCACAACTAGAGAGATTACGCCAGGCGATTGAAAGAAAACGGCCCGAATTGATTAATAGGAAAGGTGTTGTCTTCCATCATGACAACGCCCGACCACACACTTCTTTGATGACCCGTCAAAAATTGAGAGAGTTTGGTTGGGAAGTTTTGATGCACCCACCTTACAGTCCGGATATAGCACCCTCTGACTATCATCTGTTTCGATCTCTGCAGAACTCTCTCAATGGAATTAAGTTGGTTTCAAAAGAAGCCTGTGAAAACTACTTGATTCAGTTTTTCGACCAGAAACCACAGAAGTTTTTCACCGATGGGATCATGGATCTACCAAAAAAATGGCGAAACATTGTCGATAATAATGGAGCATATTCGGTTTAAATGAATTCGTCCACGCGCCATGCGGGGACCAGTTGAATTTTACTGAAAAAACGCCACGAACTTTTTCCCAGACCCAATATTTTTGGATAGATGGTGCCACTAAGAGTTACTATTTTAAACAAGTTCCATTTTTTCTGCGACAGACTCTGTATTATCGACCAATGTAAATTCTACCAGTTATTTGAAAACTATTCAAATGAATTATTTTAAATCGAGTAATGATCTTCTTCGAAAGAAATAACTATTTTACCAGCAAACACCGTGACTCTAGGAAAAATAAATCAATCACTAAAGAAATATTGTTACTGATGTATTTGAATTTGATGGAGCCTGTGGTTGATTAACTTAATCACTAAGGTTGATATATAACCCCTTTCCACATTAACTTAACTTCGGTATGAATCTTCGTAATAAAATTTGCCCGAAAAACTTGAAAGCCTATCAGTCACTAACTCATTAGAATTTATTCAAACGATTAAAGATTGTAAATTAGAAGAAGGGGAAATTTTAGTATCATTCGACGCAACGTCATTGTTTCCTTCGGTACCGATCCCAGAAAAATATTTAGAAGAGCCTTCTGCATGGTCGCGCATGATGTATTGCTTGATAAATTATATTATTTCGACGTCAAAAGTATACAACCGACACTTTTAATATCATCAGAGGCTCAAGTATCTGATTTGACGACAATGTGCGTTCCTTATGTATTAAACTTTATGAAAAGAAGTTATTTGATTTTATTTTAAGATTTTATTATTTGTTACCTACTAAAGTATCTATGTGTTACCAAATAATTATCAAAACATGAGAATCCTTGCTAAAGATTGCAATTTCTCTGTTACGTTGTATATATTGTGAATTTGTTCAATGCAATATAATTACATTATTCACATGAAATGCGCTATTGTTTTTAAAAAGTTTATTATTCCACCATATAATTTTAAATGAGACGTTTTGTGAACAAAATAAGGTATAGGATACAATAAAAAATTTTAATATACAAACATATTTAATCTTATATTCTTCTTCAATCATTTACCGACTTCTTGATGTATGTACTCCTATGTATGTACGGATATGAAGTAAAGTCTGTTAAAAGCACGTTCCCTGGATAATTTATGGTGAACATGCCTACAATAGTGGGTTAAAATATATGCTGCAAAAGCTTACTTAAAATTTAGAACGGTCCTATTTATTTTAACCATAATCCTGTGTTTGGACCTTAAAGCTTTCATCCTACGAAATGGATTAAATGAAATTTAATGCTCATCCCTAATAGCTCCCAAACTTTTCTCTTGTAATATTTTATTTACGTTTCAAAATTTGAAGGAAAGTGAGTGGAAATATCTTGAATGAAATCACTTTTAATAATGAATTACCTGTAATACATTTTTTATTCCATTGATAACACAGGGTAACAAAATGAAAAAAAAAATTTGGTGCCGGAAATCTAACATCTGATTTTAGATGTTTTTAATGTGCTGATTCCAACAATGCCACCAGATTTTTTCTATCAGCTCTAGTTGTTTGAGATACAGGTTACAGGTTAATTGAAATTTTTTTCTGATGAAGGACAACAAATAAAGAGATAAATATGTACTTAATTGTCAAAATAGAAAATATCCTTGTTTTTTGTGCCTTTGGGACAGCAGAGATAAAAATGAGCACTGGGTTAAAAAAAAATGACCTTCAAGAGATGTCATGATTCAAGGAAAACAAAACGTGATTGGTTGCAAGAAAAAAAATCTTACTTCCGCCCTTGCATATCAAGCTAGGCTTAATGATGCAATTGGTGAAGGCTTTAAATCGAGATGGATATTGTTTTGGGTATTTATCACGTAAATTTCCTGGCATTAGCACGGAAGAACTAAAAGCTGGTATATTTGATGGTCTTCAAATAAGGCAACTTATTAAAGATCCACAATTCACCACATCAATGAACGAGACTGAATCTAACGCTTGGTGTTCATTTGTTCAAGTAGTACAAAATTTTCTTGGCAATCATAAAGCAGAGAATTACGTAGAATTAGTGGAAACTATGCTTTCAAATTTTAATATTCTCGGCTGTAACATGAGTATAAAAGTTCACTACCTCCACAGCCACCTAGATCGTTTTCCAGAAAATTTAGGTGATTGTAGTGAAGAACAGGGGGAAAGATTCCATCAGGATATTAAAACTATGGAAGATCGTTATCAAGGACGATGGGATAGCCACATGATGGCGGACTACTGCTGAAGCCTTCAGCGAGCAAATACTTACTTTTTACAAGTACATACGTGGTATTATGAAGACGATTTATCGAATTCGTCCTAAGTTTATGGCCTACAACAGAGAAAGAACTTGCAAAAATGGAAATATAGGAAAACTTTTGTGATATTCAGTATTAGAATATTTAGCAAATTCTTTTGTAATTGTAAATAATAATTGTTAGAGTTTTTTAATGTTGTCAAATGCAAGTAAATATACTTTTTCATAGCCGATTGTTCACATTTGATGTATATATATATATACTGACTGTATATATATATGTATATACCTATATATATATATATATATATATATATATATATATCAAATGAAGCTGTCAACGAGCGCTGCATGCCATGAGTGCAGCATTCACATTAATATCTGAAATGTTTTCACTTAACAGTGCGATAACGCTGAAACGAGGTCAGTGGACGGTCGACGAACCGTAATGGAGGGGGATCAGTAACGTATGTTAGATTCTCTGCTGCGTTCGTTGACGCGTTTTAATTTAATAGTAAAGTATGTTGGACATACGAAAGCCCAGAAACCCTTTATATGGGCAGCAAGTGAAAAAGCTAATTGGTGAATTTGTTGATTTATTTTACAATGAAGCGAAGGTAATGTGTAAAGTATTCAATAAATCGTTAATGTGCTGTTATCGACATAAAAACATTGATTTATTGTTAATGTTAATAACCTGTAATATTTCGCTTCACAAACAATAAACAACCATTTAGAAAGTTTTGTCACAAATACAATATTACAGTTACCAAGTCGCGACACATTACAATCTACTGCTCTAGTTACCAAGTCGCCACACATTATGGAACCACATACCAACTGTACGCGGCGACATTACACAAAAGATTACATGTACGTTACAAAATATGTGACAGCGGTTATGTGTTGACGAAACGTATATCGAAAAAGAAATTCTGTGTCAATATTATAGTACGTGTCCGGGACCTTCGGCAATCGACTTTTCCATTGCTACTAGCCAGAAAAGGCTACTAGCTAGAAAAGACTACTAGCTAGAAAAGACTAAGTGTACTGGCAATATAATTACGCGGATGGTGCTGGAGAATTTCAAGCGTCAAGTCAAATACTGTTATTTGTGACCGATGGTGTCGCGACAATGCGTTCAGCGGGTCTTTCTCTTTCACAACACGGTTATAAATCGCTACGTGTTACGTGTAAAGTAAACACTTTAATGCTAGTCACTATTCAATAATGTTTTCCCAAGGTAGATGCATTAATATCGTGTACAAAAAAAGTTTTTATAAAGTCTTCTGAACTTCTTCGCGAGTTCCACAATAAATGTTTTGGAATACCCGAACCACCACACCCTATTATTGCACGTTGGGGAACATGATTGAAAGCTTTTTACTATACCCAATATTTCCAGCAAATAAAATCATTTATACTACAGTATAATTCTGCCGAAGCTGCAACTAGGGAGCAGGAAATCCGGACACAATTTCGAGATATTTCCATTGAAACCGATTTAAAAACAATTCATACCAACTATAAAGGAGTGAGAATAAAGAATAGAGAAATTGCAAAATGGTGCGTTGGCGTTAGCGGAGTTCCTGCAATTAATGAATGAAATAAATTCGCTGCTGCACGTTGAATATGGTCCAAAAGAAAAAGACGACGAACAAATTTTCGAAAGCCTATTAAAGAAAGACCGATTTTAACAGATTAGGACAATATGATGATATAATATAATATTGAAAATAGTGACATCTACAGATCCGTTAAGTGGGTGTAAAGAATATATTACGAAGGCATGTATTACATCGGTAGATGTTAAACGATGTTTCTCCAATAACTTATATACAGTATTACAATTACTTGTTACACTTAAGTACGTTTGTTACTAATTACTTTGTATTATTGCTTTTATTACACTCCTCACGATGCGTACGCCTATGGCGTGCAGCGGATTTGTGGCAGCCTTAATAATAAAATTCTATTATAAATATTTCAAAGCGATTTATATATAATAAAGCGTTATCGTTCTTAAAATTGACATGCAGTGCTTTAAAAGAAATACCACCTGCGGGTTTTCAGATAAATTTCATTCCAACTCTTAATGATCTTACAAACTTTTCAGGAAATTTCATTAAAAGTACTTTTTAAATTTATGAAAATCCCATTATCGTGGTTTCCTTTTCATAATGAAGGCAATTTTTTTGATTAAAATATTTTTTTCATTCACTGATACCTCGCGTAATTTATTCAAACATGTTCTGTTCTATTTTGTTCGTAGTATTCGTGAAGCGGCTGTTGAAAAGAAAAGTTAAATTCATGTATCTCGAGGACGTTAATAGACTTATTACGCTACTAGTTTTAATCGAATACAATACGAAAAGCTATACTTTAATTAAAGAGGGATAATTCACTAAATGCAGTATAAAAATTACAATTTAATTAAATCGCTGGGTATTAATAGTAAAAAACATTAGAAGATGAATATCCTTTATTATATTATAACTAGAACGGCCAGGTAGAGCGGCACGAAATAATTGTCTATACCGTAGTAATAGTAGGTAACAGGCTATACGTAATATTATATTTGCAACTTTGGCTTAAATCTTGGAAAATAGTAGTGCATTTCGGTGTACTGTTAAGTAAATAACTATTTAAATAGATGACTAACGAGCATCTGAATCGCACATACGAGGATAGCCGTTTTTATTTCGGGAACTGGCAACACTGTTAGTGTTGCCTCCGATCTTATGATTGCATCGTGAAGTTTGTCATCTTGAACAATACATTATATTTACCTTGACAGTTTTATTATCAGCCGCTATTTCTATTGTTGAAGTAACTTGAAAATTTTATGTCAGCGAAAAAATGGAATTACCTTACGAACATTTTCGTGTAATTATTTTTCATAACTTTCGTCGTGGATTATCTCAACAAGAATGCGTTGGCGAGCTGAATTTTTTATATGCTGATGAAGCACCATTGAAAACTGCAGTATATCGTTGGTATAGTGAATTCGAACTTGGACGGCGTTCTTTGGACGATAAATTTCGTGAAGGTCGTCCCACAAATGTTGTTGTGTCGGAAAACATTAATGCAGTGTCTGAGTTAATAATGTAAGACCGTCGTGTGACAAACAGTAAGATCGAGGCATCTCTAGGTATTCGTAACACCAGCGCCCATAGAATCCTGCATGAACATTTAGCCGTTAAGAAGCTATGTTCACGTTGGATACCACATAATTTGACAACCGCTCAAAAAAGGACTCGCGTCGATTGGTGCCAAAAAAATGCGCAAAAATACAATGGCGGTGCTTCAAAGAATATTTATAAAATCGTACAATCTTGGATCTATACGTATGAGCTCGATAGTAAACTGTAGTCGACTGTGTGGGTATTCCAAGATGAGCCATAACCAACAAAAATTGTTCGCTTTCGAAGCACATCAAAACAAATGGTTTTCCGCCTGTTTTTTCGGAAAACCGGTCACGTTGCAACTGTGCCTTTAGAGAGTTGTAGAATGGTCAATTCCGAATAATGTACAACTATCTGTTTGCCAAAAGTTTTTGAAGAAATAAGGAAAACAAACCGAAAACGACAGATCATTCTCCACCATGACAATGCGAGCTCTCACAGGTCGGTTCGAACAATTGAATATTTGACCGGACAAAACATTGAATTGATGAGCCATCCGCCGTACAGCCCTGATCTAGCACCCTGTGATTTCTTTCTGTTCCCACACGTGAAGAATAAACTTCGTGGTCAATGGTTTTCTACGCCGGAAGAGGCAATTGAAGCATTCAAAACTCATATTTTGGAGATACTGCCTTCACAGTGGCAGCAATGCGTTTCGGATTGGTTTAAGCGAATGCAAAAGTGCATTGATTTTCAAGGAGACTATTTTGAAAAACAATGAAACTCTTTTCGATAATAAAATTTTCTTTTTGTTTGCTATTCCCGAAATATAAACGGCTACCCTCGTAGTAAGTAACAGGCTTTACGCAATATTTACAACTTTTGCTTAAATCTTGGAAAATAGTCGTAGTAACTATTTAAATAGATGACTAATGAACATCGGAGTCGCATGTATTAATGTAAATTCTTGTTACTTAGCGAAACATACGATCAATGGACAGTAACAAGACGTTGGACACCAAAATTTTAATAATACATACAAAATTGTGTTTAATATATGTACATATATACAAAGTTTTGCAATATGATGCAACAATGAATCGTAGGAAGCTGCTTGTTGCTGCCTATTGAGATACGTTCATACGTGCACAGTAGCCGCCGCGCTACGTCGATGGGCTATTCATTAGCAGTGAGAGTGTAAAGTGCTTGCGATGGCATCGTAGTCACGAAATGAGATAAGGGCAGTTTTGCTTTATAATTTCGTGCGTGGTTTAAACATAGACCAGTGCTTCGAAGAAATGGCTCTTGCATTAGATGATGTTTGTCCACATCGCGCAACGATGTCCAGATGGTATGGAGAATTCCAAAGGAGAAATTTAACTGTAGAAGATGCAGAGAGGCCGGGAAGGCCACGAACGTCAGTTACGGAAGAAACCTCAGGCCTAAATGCACCAGCAATTTGTTCGATTCTGCATGATCATTTGCACGCGATGAAACTTTGTTCTCTCTGGGTGCCGTATTGACTGATGGAAGAGCAGATGACACGACGTGTGACTTAGTACCAGGAGATGCTAAAAAAGTTTAAGAAGGGACAATCTCGGTATGTGAACAACATCGTGACAGGTGATGAGACTTGGCTGTACTATTACGATGTGCCGACCAAAGTTCAAAACAAAGATTGGGTCTTTGATGATGAGGACACACCCGTAGTTGTCAGAAAATTCCGATCTGTAAAGAAGAAAATGATAGCTGTATTTTTCAAATCGAGTGGAATTGTGGAACGCGTCGTTTTTGACACAAAGAAGGCAGTCACAGCTAAGTGGTATACTGAACAGTGCCTGCCTAAAGTCATTGGATCTATGAAGAACCTACGGCCAAAGTCAAGAATGGACACCTGGTTCCTCTATCCCGATAATACTCCAGCTCACCGCGCCAAAGCCTGCACCGACTATTTGACCACGACAGGATTGAAATTCCTCGAACACCCTCCCTACAGTCCAGATCTTGCGACTTCGGACTATTCCCGCATGTGAAGATGAAGCTAAAAGGGAGGCGGTTTTTCAGTGATGAGGACCTTCTGCGGGCTTGGGACAACAAGTGTGCTTTACTCCCTAATGAAACTCCCTGATTTAAGGATTGGTGTCGGAAGATGGAGAGGTGTATTGAGTGTAGAGGAAATTACTTTGCAAAAATTAAATAAACAAAGCTGTATTGCAAAACTTTCCTAGCACCCTTTTTATTTAACTAAAAAACTATGGAGACCTATACTATGTTACAGATGTTCAAAAACAACAATAACATAAAATATATTGTTTATTACTATTTATTCATATTTGACGAGAACTGACATTCAAAAAGAAGCAAAGCAGTGGATATTAAGTGTTTTATTATTTTTCAACGTACTGCTCTTGAACTTCAACAAACTTAAACTATTTCCTTAATATGTTTTCAGACTAACTGATGTTATGAAAATTACAAATTACAGTCGAATATTAGCAGACGAACATCGACTAAGATTCATTCATTTTGGTATTTTAACGATCCCGCAACTCAATCTTGCCATGACTGTTACAAATTTCCTAAGCTCCGGTGCATATTAAGTCAGTCAATAGAGAATTAATTATATACGTATGTACATACATGCATTGGAATAGTTTGCAATGCGAGACTTGTAGCAATTCAACTTGAATTACATTACAGGGAAGTTAAACTAGGTAACATAATTTTAAAGTAATTAAACCAATCAAAAGACGAGACAAGAATTATTAATTAGGTTTTTGTCGTGATTGCTTACATTTATCTACACGTTGCATTTATCTCTACTTCAAAGAGTGGTACGAGGAATTGAAACTTGCATTAGTTGGAAAGTTATTGAAAGAAAACAATGCATTTTCATAATTTTCTTTATTTCGTTCTTGTATTACAATACTTTTGCCTTTTTAATAAATATTTTGTAGAGCAAAAGCCGTTATTCTTGGTATGAAAACAAGATATTCTTGTGGCAGGTAAGCTAGTTCTTGAAACGTTGCAATTAATCGAAATTGTTGAACTCCAATGATAAGTTCATGGACTGCCATCGAAATGATATTAAACTGTAAATGTGATAAAAAACAAAATGATAGTATAAATAATAATAACTTAGGGTAGGAGGCAAATATTCATATTTTTACCGCTAGTCGATATGTTAATTTTGACATGCCGTCTTTGCATTTTCATTGGTCAATCTCTAATTGATCTTTATAAAGGCTTTTCCAATAGGGACTTGACAACTTTTATTCAATTTGTGAACGCACCCTTTCACTAATCATCGAACTGTCACTGTCAATTTATTCAGTAAACTTAACATTTTCATCATGGTAAAGTAAACGAACGAACAAAGTCTGCAAATTATAAAAATTTACTACAGAAATTCGGAGTCGGTGACCGCTACTTTAAGAGCGTTAACTCCGATTTTCGGTCGTAATTCTCGCCGTAGTAGACAGGCAGTAACAAGTTTAGTGCAAAAATCTACATATTCGTTGTGTGATGTTGCCGTGCCAGTGAGACAACGGGTTGGTCGAAGTGTCGAAAACATCGCTGCTGTTGAAACGTCCGAAGCAAATGATCAGTCAATTCCACGGCGTTCTCAAGAGTTGGGCATCGCCCAGACCACTTTATGGCGAATTTTGCGTAAGGATCTTGGTTTACACCCATACAAGATCAAGCTGACTCAAGAATTGAAGCCGATGGACCATTTGAAGCGACGTACGTTCTCCGATTGGGCTCTGGAAAAGAAGCGCCAAGATGATCAATTTCATCGCAAAATCATTTTCAGTGACGAAGCTCATTTTTGGCTCAATGGGTTCGTCAATAAGCAAAATATGCGTTATTGGTCGGGTGAAAATCCACATGTGCTTTATGAAACACCACTTCATTCACAAAAAATAACTGTTTGGTGCGGTTTGCATGCCGGCGGCGTCATAGGGCCATATTTTTTCGTCGACGATAATGATCATCACGTTACTGTGAATGGTAATCGTTATCGCGCCATGATTACCGATTATTTTTGGCCCGAAATGGAAGATATGGACTTGGATAACCTGTGGTTTCAGCAGGACGGTGCCACAAGCCACACAGCACACGTTACAATCGATTTATCGAAGAGTAAGTTTGATGAGCGTGTTATCTCAAGAAATGGACCAGTCGATTGGCCGCCTCGTTCGTGCGATTTAACGCCTCTAGACTTTTTTCTTTGGGGCTACGTCAAGTCATTGGTCTATACCAACAAGCCGACAACGTTGGAAGACCTCAGAGCCAACATTGAACGCGAAATAGCAGCCGTTTCGGCCGAATTGTGTGGCCGTGTCATCGAAAATTGTGTCCAACGAATCGACCACTGCAAACGTGCCCGCGGTGGCCATATGAACGAAGTCGAGTTCCATTCATAAATGTTTTGATTGTACTTCAACCAGATAATAAAGTTTTTGAAATATCTCAAATGGTCTGCATTTTATTTTGAAAGAAAGTTGTCAAGTCCTTATTGGAAAACCCTTTATTTACCCTCCATTTCATCTATTTTTTTAAACATCCGATCTTTTAAAGAGACAGTCGATAGTTTCTCTACAATCTAGTTCACGTAGTGCGTTTGCTCTACTGTTGATCGCCATGATGGTACACAAGCCCTGTCCAGGGATATACACTAGCAAGGTTTCCTATGTATCGTTCGATATCTACTTCTTTAACCAATCCTTCATCTTGTTCCTGAGTTTTTATTATGTATTTTGTTACATTGCATTTGCATTAATTATATTTTTATTATTATTAATTTTTTACACAATCAAAATTTTAACTTTTTTTAATCTATGTTGGGGTCACTAGTTTTGTTAATACACTTTAATTTCTGTGTAATGACACCTATAAAAACTTTAATATATATTATAAGTCTATTCTTTTGCACTCAATCTCACTCCACAATCATTACAACTTCTTCAAATCTATTAAAATTCTATACATTTTTAAATGCGACTTGTCACCAAGATTGAACTAATAAGGATTAGCAATTTTCTCGCAAAAATTGACGACAGGTGACGATACACTATTTTCTTAATACATCACTGTAGATTTTTCTTTTGATAAGCAAGATTATTGTCTACATTTTTATTAATTCTTCGATTTTTCCATAAGTTGGGAAGAAGACAAGGTTTATTCAACTTCATAATTATAGATTTATTTCTGCATTTTCCAATTTTGTCGAAGTGCTTGGAAATATAATTTATTTATCAATACCTAATAATACCCAACATCAAACCTTTGGTTCTCAAAATAGCTTTTTCCTGGAAGATCAATGCCGACTTATTTTTCCATCATCGGCTAATTCACTGTCGAACAATTAGATGGCATTTAGTTAGCTATACCTAATAATATTCAATATCATATTTTTGGTTCTCGAAATGGTTTTCTTCCTGGAAGATCAATGACCACTACTACTACCACTTACCATCATCATCTAATTTACCATTGAACAATTAGATGCCATTTAGTTAGCTATACCTAATAATATTCATTATCATATCTTTTGTTCTCAAAGTGATATTCTTCTTGGAAGATTAATGATTACTAATCTTCTCATTATCACCTAACCCATTTTTGAACAATTAGATGACATAATATTCAAGATCATATATTTGGTTCTCAAAATGGCTTACGGTCAACGACCACTAATTTTACCATCAAATTCACTTTCAACCAATTACATGATGAAGTTACGTTGATGTAATTTATACTAATTTTTTATACTGAAATAACTGAGTACGTTTGGTCCGTTCTTTATCGACTTGATGAATTCTTGTTTATAGAACAGGCTTCGTTATGTTTCGTACGTCTTTAATTCTTTCTAGCGCATATTTCCGGTGTATTTAAGATAATTTTTAGAAAAATTAATCTACCATTTATATGAAGGACTTCTTTCCATCTCTTACCTATTCTTCCCTCAAGGATTCAGAGTTATTGTGTAAATACGGAAGCTGGTGTTATCGAAAAACCCGAGCTAAATCCAAGGCAAGCTACGCGACCAGAGGATATTGAAATAGTTAACGTTCCTTTTGGGGCATTAGGTGCAACTCCTTTACATCTAGCCTTACTGTTGGTGGTTGTGGAAGCAGTGTCAAAAAGGTACAGAGCAAATCTCGGAAACCCAAAAAGGTGAGAACATGCCAGAGGTTTTAGAACTGCAAGACAAGAACTCATCATAGAAGAAAAAAGAGAAAAGCAAGGCTGAACCAGTGTCATCAACACAGATATGTATATGGTAAATCTGTGAAAGTCATTGCCATAGAGCAAGTTGTTCTAATATCCGACGGTAGAATCCGACCAACTACTTATTTTGGAGTTTCTAAGGTTATAATACAAAAGCTGGTGAAATGGGGCCAATGTTACACAGAGTCTCAAAAAAGCATATGTAAAGAAGTTAGTGGTCTCCAGAGAGACATCGAGAGCAAAATAGATATAAAATGCCGCAGAAACTTTATTGACACTTCGAGTAATCTATTTCTTTCTTACTTGACCTGCGTTAACAAATGGAGATAATTCGAAAGTCTCAATGGATTTTGTACCAGATTCCAGTACCAGATTCTTTAAGAATGATTAAAACTGTAAGGCTAAGTCAAATCAAATGCCCTCTTGTTACTTCGTAGACAATCAGCTCCTGGTCATTGCAGAAACTTTGACTGGTTCTGGAATACTTTTTGATTATAAACTTATTTTGCCTCAACAAATAAACTTAGTATCCGTACCAACTTCGAAGCGTGACATTATGTGGATTTCGAAAAGAATTTATTGCTCCATATTTATTGAAAATACTGTTTTTACTCTTATATAACTACAATTACCTAACAATTACTTCAGGAACTACGTTTCCATGTATACGAAAAACTTTTTCCCAAATATTCTAAAAACAAGTTAATTAAACTGCAATTTATGACATTCCGCTCTACGAATGGGAAAAAGTTTAAGCATTTGCATCATTCATCATCGCGGAATAATATGGATATTGACGCAGACTCGAGCCGAATCCGTAAAACAGATAATAGAAAAATAGATATTTAACTGACTGTAAAGAGAGATGTTTCTGATTCATGACTGAGTGTGCTAATATTTTACAGCATCAAAAAAGAATCCAATCGATATCTCTAGATAGACCAAGTCTATCGCGTAAAAGCATGCAGATGTATATAATAATGCTAATAATACTTTCAGAATTGAAAACTTTTCTGACACGAAGAAGGGAATATTTCTTTTGTACAGTTGACGTGAACGAACTGTTTTGACAGTACATACTAGATACTTATATGAGATTGTAAATGCGAAAAGTTTTGGTTTAAATCGTATCTATTTGAATGGTTCAAGCGTTATTAATGAACCAAGGCGAATTCATGCACTAGTGGTAGCCTCTATTAAAACTTACTTCTGTCAACGAGAAACTTTTATATTAAGGATCGGTTTTCTAGACAGAAATTATTATATGTTTAACGTCCATTATAACAGTATGCTTTTGAAATAAGAAAAATAATATTCTCATTCAATACACATATAATATATACACCACCGTCAAAAATATATGTTTAAATAATTATTAAATACATTGCATACAATTATGCGCTCTACGATGCTAAACTGAAAAATACTAATTCGAACCGCTTTATTATTAGGTAATTGTAGTTATACAAGAGTATAAAACAGTACTTTCAATAAGTATGGATCAATAAATTCCCTCGCAAAATCCACATAATATCACGCTTCGAAGTTGGTACAAATACTAAGTTTATTTGCAAAAGCAAACTAAGTTTAAAATTAAAAAGCATTCATACAGCAGTCAAAGTTTCTACAGCTACCAGGAGCTAATTGTCTACGAAGTAACAATTTCTGCAGCGACCAAGAGCTTCGTAGATAATTACGAAGTAACAAGATGGCATTTGATTTGACTTAGCCTTAGATTTTTTAACCTTTCTTAAAGAATCTGATGCTGGACTCTGGTACAAAATCCATCGAGACCTTTAAATTATCACTAATCGTTAACTCAGGTCAAATAAGAGAGGGATAGTTTATTTAAAGTGTCAATAAAGTTTTTGCTGCATTCTTATATCTACTTTGCTCTCGATGTCTTTCTGGAGGCCTCTGACTTCTTTACTTATGCTGTTTTGTGACTTTGTTCAACATTGACCCCGTTTCACCAGGTTTTACACTTTAACCGTAGAAATTCTAAGATAAATAGCTGACTAGATCACACTGTTGGACATTAGAACTACCTGCTCTATGGCAGTGACTTTCATAGATTTAAGTATCTGTATCTGTGTTGATGACTCTGGTTCAGCCTTGCTTTTCTGTTTTTTTTTACCATGATGAGTTCTTGTCCTGCAGTACTAAAACCTCTCGCATGTTTTCACCTTTTTGGGTTTCTGAAACTTTGCTCTGTACCCTTTCCACACTGCTTCCACAACCAGAATAGCCCGACCAAACAGTAATCTATGACAGGGTAAGGTTAGATACAAGGGAGTTTGATGCCCCAAAAGGCTCTACAACTATACTTTGTCGCAGAATAAGGAGTGATTCAAACATTGGGCCAAAATAGTACATATTTTTAACAGATTTCATTGGTTCTTGAGCAGACAAGTTTAATATGGATAAATGAATGCCAGATATTAGCCATTTTTCATAATGTGTTAACGTTTAATTACATTTTTGCATTGTTTTGCTATATTTTTCTGTATTATTTAATAAAGTCTGTACTTTTAAGTACAAAAATAAAAAGAGTAATCACCAAGGTTCTAGCACTTATTTTTATATATAATAAAGAAAAAGTTTAATACTGTTGAAAAATTACTACATTCACAATTATTTATGTTTCATTTTTATGGTAAGTTATATTTTTAAGCTGTGTTCCGCGTTTTAGCAGGATATTTGAATCACTCCTTATTTTGGGACAAGGTATAATTATATACAATTACGTTATTAAGAAATACATAGGTATTACATACATTTGTGGATCCATTTATGAGTTTATTTACATTCATCCACTATATCTGTCATTAGATATTTTACTCTCCTAAATTTTAAATTAAAATTAATTTTAAAACATATTTGATACTTTTAAACATGCATTTTAATTTATAGATAAGTTTTAATCATGACTTTTCTAATAGTTTTTTAATTGGACTTGAATTTTAAAATAATTTTTTAGTTTGTTTTAAATATTCTTTCCATATTGCACTACATAACAATATATATATATATATATATATATATATATATATATATATATATTGTTATGTAGCAAAAATGAATAGTGAATAATACCCTTACTGGTCCACCATACAGTCACCATAATCTTCTGCGGGTGAAGTGATGCTCGTGTATGTTGTCTTAGTGCTTCACCTCGATCTGACCATTGTCCTGACCGTCTCCGATTATCATAAAGTATCCACTTTTCGTCACACGTTACCACTCGATGAAGAAACCATCGCCGTAATGTGCGTTCATTACACGTGGTTTCACCGAACGTCTGATTAATTTCTCGCGTTGCTGCAGCTGCATTTAATCCCTTTTTAAATTGAAAGAGGTAAATTGCCCGAATATCTCTTGCCGACAGCATTACCATAGGAGAGACAAGGACAGGTGTATTAATCTTTCCAAGAAATGGAACAGGTACACACTTCAAAATAAATACCCTTTTCTACAAATACAATAATAATTTTCACCAAAAACATACACGTCTTCACACAGGTGCGATTCAGTTCAGACTGAAGGAAAAAACAGACATTACATTTGTAACAACCTGATAGTATACGTTCGATTTTCTCAAGGCATCTGATTAAGACTACATCTACTTATTGATCGTATAACTAAGCTTATTTAAACTAAAATATAATAAGTTCGTTTTCGATTCCCTCACTTCAAAATTTTATATATTTGCATTTAAGTTGGTTTCATTCTATTTTATTACTTGAAAGCTTCCTATTATGAAAATGGAGATGAAAAGATGTTAACCAGTGTACTTTAATAACTGAACTTGACATATTCATTTTATGTTAAAATGTAAGAAGTCGAGATGTATTAACACGTCGCTTCTATTTACGTTTTAAAAACACTGACGGCAATCAACGAACAGTCAATTTAGTTTAAGGCGGGCGAACATCAGGTTCTTACATGAATAACGAAATATTCCTTTCTTCACTAAGATAACTCAGTACTATGCAAAAGTACACAAGTCGCGGTTGCTTATATTCTTAAACATAAATTTGTTTACTTCATCAAGTTGTGAAAGTTGTGAAGTAAAATAAGATCTAAAGTAAAGTAACCTCTATTTATATTATAGTCAAATCTTTAATTGGACGAAAGTTTTATTAATTCATAGTTTAGATAACTTATTTGTTATTGTCAGTTATACAGGTCTAAGAGCTTTTGCTTGCAATGTCTTTCGACATCTTTCGCTCCTTTTCCCCATTTCTTTCGCTCTAACGCCTATTTTTTTTCCATCCCTAACTCCAACTTACTTCAGATCTTTTACTCATTCTTATTCTCGTCCCTTTGCATTATTTTAACCCATCTTTTATCGGGCATCCGTGCTATTTACTCATCTACCTCTTTGCATTCTTACCACCTGAACAATGCCTGCAATCTTTAAGCTTAGTCTGGTCTTTTGTAAAGTCCACAAGGTGATGCAAAACTTCGTAACATTTTTAAAGTAGGTAATTCAGAGTTCGCGTATTTATTCCAAAATTAGTAAAATGAGTTGTTATTTAGTAAAGAAATCAGTGGATTGCACACCGTCAGTGTTGAAAATAAATCGAATAAAAATTGCTCAATCGACCGTACGCCAATTCTTTTTTGTGCTGCCCACTCTCCACGTGTTTTTTGCAGTCGTATTTCCTCCAGCAGATGAGCGCTCTAATGCAAACGAAGCATTTCAATTTTACGCCATCGTACATTAGATCGGGAAATTCACAAATAAACTTGTTTACTATGTCAGATAACGGTCGCTTTTTCGACCTACGCAACCACGACATAATTTTATGCAACGCACAAAACTTCATATTACAAGTGAACACCTCCGAACGAAGGCGCCTATTACATTACACACATACATATCGGCGACGAAACCCTCTCTACAGTCTCAGCGCATGTCTAATGAAACGCCGTTCGATTATTTGGAGGAGAAGTCCGAATTAATGTCTTATTGACTGTATTAACTTTACCTCCTAACGATTTCTTCCTATTCTCTAGTGTCAGACAAAAAGTACGTGGGCCGTGATTTTCGGCATCTCAAACCTTTCAAAAATCATATTTTTGAAAAACGAACTTCTGAGTGGTGCAAATATTTCGAAAAATGATTTGAATACATACGACAGTATATAAATCTTAAAAGCGAATATTTTCAAAAGCAATAAAACAGTTTCTTTTCTTTCTTAGTGTTTATAAAAATATAAGAAGAGCTCCTTATATGACTAGAATATTTCAAAGAAAAAAATTGTCTAGTTAAACAACTAGAAAATTATACCAAAATTTTATAAAAATATATTTGTAAATCTTTGTTTTATAATTTCTTTTTTAGATTTTTATACAATAAAACATTAATTCGGTTTTCTCCTCCAAATAATCAGACAGCACTTCATTAGACATGCGCCGAGAACGTAGAGAGGGTTTCGTCGCCAATATGTATGTATGTAATGTAATACGCGACTTCGTTCAAAGGTGTTCATATTATGAAATTTTGTACGTTGTATAAAATTATGTGGTGGTTGCGTAAGTCGAAAAATCGACCGTTTTCTGACATAAGTTTATTTGTGAATTTACCGATCTAATGTACGATAGCGTAAAATTAAAGTGCTTCGTTTATATTAGAACGTTGATGTGCTGGACGAAATATGACTGCAAAAAACACGTGGAGAGTGGGCAGCACAAAAAAAAATTGGCGTACGATCGATCGATGAGCAATTTTTACTCCCTTTATTTTCAACACTGACAGTGTGCAATCTACTGATTTGTTTATTAAATAACAACTCATTTTACTTTCCTTTCTTAGTTTTTATAAAAACGAAGCACTCCTTATATAACTAGAATATTTCAAAGCATACAAATTTAAAAAAGAAATTATAAAACAAAGATTTATAAAACATATTTTTATAAAACTTTGGTATAATTTTCTAGTTGTTTAACTAATTTAATGTAAGAATTGCTAAATTAGTTACACTTTCCATAGTTACTAAATACATATAAACAATGAATAATCTATTTAGTTTTCCTTTTAAACGAATTGGATATGCTTTTTTCAATAAATTTATGCAGATGTAAGGTACATATATACTTGATTTTACTAATTTGTATTAGGGAAACGCTGTCCCGTTGATACCTGGAGGCTTTTCTTAATTAATTTCAAGATTTTTTGTTTGCGGAAGTACTTGTTTTGTTACCACCACTATGGCCTGACTTCACGAATACAAATTATATCGTTTTGACAGACACGAACATGGTGCTCTAAATAATTCATTTCTACTATACTAAAATGATTAAATAGACCTAAAGCAAAGGCTGAATAAGTTTCTTAAAATTGAATAAAGCATAAAATAGATCGAATTTTACTAAGAATTTAAGCTAGAAGTAGAAGAAATTATTAAAATAACAAAGATTGATTCAGTTATGTTCATGGAAATTAAATATATTATGAAGCTTTATCGTCATAAAGTTTAATATCATTTTTTATTTAATTTACTTTATACATAAACTATTAACAAAAAAATCCTTAAAAAAATTATTGAATTAAACACCTTATTTTTCCACAAAATAAGTTTCAATTTTTAAAAAATCATACGTACGTTTTATATGTATTGCAAACATCTTCAATGGTAACTAGCCTAGACCTCTTTCTTACGAGTTTATTTACAAATTCCGAATGCGATTGACAATTTATAAAAGGTTAAAGTCAAGGAGTGAAAAGCATAAAATATTTTGTTAATGTTTACACCCTTAGATTAAGAAACAGTAAAACAATATGAAATATATATCTAATTCTATCGTATTTTATTGATATTTATTATCTCGAGTAATGGATCTAATAACAATGCTACACAATTAATTATGCCGACGATACTTCGCTTTTGGGACAGGCGACTCTTTAAATCAGGTAATTGACAGCCATGACTCTGTATTGGGAACAGTGCAGAATTGGCTGGCACAAAATAACCTGATTATAAATAAATAGAAGACAAATATAATGCTGTTTAGATGCAATACCTTTTCTGAATTTCCTGACAATGTGGAACCTGGTGATTCCCTATATCCCGTACAAAATAGTGTTCGTTTATTGGAAATTACGGTTTCTAAAATGCCTGGATTATATCCACGATTTATCTAAAATCCTTTCAAATGTATATTTTGGAATTCGCAGCTTGAGGAAACTCGTTAATAAACAGGCGCTACAAATGATATACTTTGGATACTTTTATTCCAGAGTAAGGTATGGCATTGCTGTTTGGGGTAGCAGTACTGATTTGAATCGTATCTTCGTAATACAGAAAAGAATTCTGAGAATAATGCGTAACATGAATTTTAATCGATCATATAGGGGAATGTTCAGAAAACATTTTTTGTTAACTGATTTTGGAATTTATATATTCCAAGTACTACTTTTTCCCTACAAACGTAAAGACCTATTTGAAGAATACACTGCTGTTCATAATTTTTCCACAAGGCATAAGACTGATTACTATTATCCCAAACACCCCCCAACCTTGATAGAGAGTGGACTTCATTAAATTTTTTAATAGTTTACCGGAATCGTTTAAAGGGATTAGGGTGTTCACAATATTTAAAACAAGCAAAAGATAATTAATTCGATTTCCGGCGGCATACGCCGGATTTAGAACCGTCGGATAACCATTATTTTCAACCCATAAAAACTACTACTACTAGGACAGAATTTTTCAACAGAGAACGATGTTAAAGCTGCTTAGGACTCTCACTTGAATGAAATTGAGAGTTCCGAAGACATAGAAAGTTGAAATCACCGCTGATTCAAATGCAGAGAGGTGACAGGGGATAATGTAGGGAAATAAATTATTTGTTTTTAATTACTGTTTACAAATTTATAGTCCAATACCATATAATATGCTGGAAGTATTGTTGTATACAATTTTGAACAGACAGTGTATGTTATTAAATCAGTAGACGCTTTTTCATTGTTTAAGATGTGTAACAATGTTATTAATATTAGCGATTGATATGTATCACCATGTTCTTTCTATTTTTACCATCGTAATTTCGCTGTGCAATTTCCGATTTCAACAAAGCAATATTTCGAAGTTGGACAGCATTTTGGCAAAACAAACGTTGGGTACAATTAGGGTGAATTTTCTCTATGTTATATTTAATTTGTACTTTATCGCAAAATCAACAAGCACCACCAAATTAATCCACACAGGCGCTAAATTCGTCAGTAACAAAATGATAAACAAACAATGTAAAAGCTTTATTGTTTAATCCGTTCAAATATGCCGGAATAGTTCAACACCATTCAATAGCACAGAGGATGAGGTCTCCACACTGAATCGGAAACGACCAACGTCCTTCCCAATTAAATCACGGGGCGCTACCCATATTCAGTCAATATGTATAATCGATAAGGGGAATTGGTCAATTGATACTAGGTTTCTAATACTAGCCACAGAACTGTTCGAAATCTGTATTCTAGAATTTTACAAAATAGAGAAATCTTGCAGATATTATTCAGTGTCTAAATCATAGTTCGTAAACTACTGTTGCAGTGTATAATGCTACATTAACTCTACAGTTCTGTCTATAGTTATACGTCGGAATGCGTATTATGATGGATATATTTGTATTTTATACCAATGTTATTAATGTATTACACTTGAGATTTTAGAATACAATATATCAAAGCTTTATAGGCAGTTTTTTGATGTTTTCCATTGTTTGATAAATAAATATTATTTATTAAAACAAATAGCTTTTAATTTATCTAGGAAGATAAACAGGTGGGTAAGTGTGACTTGAGTGCTAGCGCCATCTTTTGGAAAAACTATATTCTACATAATTCCGAAGTTCTCTTTTATGGTGGCAGATAAAATTTAGTTAATTTCCAACAAATTACAACAGCGTTAACAAAGTGTTTACGCTAGGAGATTATTGGAGAATTCAAACATTTTGGTGTTCAATTCCGGAACATTTTAGTAATAAAAGTTCACTTTCATTGTAGATCGTTGGATCGAGATTTTATGCATCTATAATTTTAGATATGCCACTAGAATATTTAAAGATGCTATTTTTTCCGCCAACCTTACTTTGTCGAAAATCAGAAATGCCTTTCTTCTTGTATTAAATCTATCTTGCGCTTATTTATTTAGCTTATGGTAAAATACATAACAAAACAGTCACGAAAAAGATGTAAAAAAAGGTAATACACGTATGTATGTTCATAAAATGCGGCGACATATAAATCTAGATTAATAAAAATCACAGCTTCAAATCAAGATTTTGGAATCACCTAAGCCGTTCGGTGGCTCCTTCATGTGCGGCTTTTAGGAAGTCTTCATGTGTGCCAGGGAATGCTCATCAACCACATTCGTGCATTATATATCTGATTGTGCAGTTTTCCGCGCCACAGTTGCATCTAGGACTCGACCGTATGTCCCACATACGTATGTAACATGGGGCCGCACCTTCCATGATCCGTTTGCACTCTATTGAGATCCAATTCTGGCGCGGTAAATTAAATCCGTGCGGAGGCAGTTTGATGTTCATTAAGGGTCGCCACTTTTCCATAGCGCAGTCTCGCCTTTCAGCCATCTATCAGTTTTTAGACGATCAAATGTGGTACCAGCGGCATCTTCGTGAACGGGGAGAGCTGGGTTTTTGGTGATCTTATCATATTCTCGAGATAAGATCTTATATCGACGGATATGTTGCGGTTCAATGTGTCTCAAAACAGTGAGCCAGAATTTTGAAATAGGCTTCAGAGTCTTGGAAACAATACTCATGATCTGATTGAGAACGGAATCCATTCTATTCGTATACGAAGCGTTTAGTTAGGTGGACGCATAATATTTTGCCGTTGAATACAAGAGACCTAGTGCCGAGGTCCACAAGTATCTGCTCGTACTTCCCACTATATTCCAGAAAGTTTGAGAAACTCGTTTGTAGTAGTTGAATTTGATGGAGACATATGTATATATACATATATATATATATATATATATATTCCCTGTTGCTATGGCATACCTATATATATATATATATTTATATATATATATATATATATATATATATATATATATATATATATATATATATACATATATAATATATGTGGCTAATACGAAGCCCCGTAGAAGGCCGTTATTTAGTAGCTGAGTGTCACTTAATGTCCCTTCCGTGGGTATTACATATTATTGACTAGCTGACTTGCTAACACTCTATAATTTTCAGGAATATCTACGCCATATCCTCTCTCCACCCTGTATCACATACATTTACAAACGACCCCAGTTTTTAGTCATCCGTCATATCCTCTTTCGATGTGGGTAGTCAGTGCTAATACTTGGTCTTCACAACAGCGGTACCATCTAAAGTCGGCTTGTTCCACCGGTAAGAATCTCACAACCACCGCACTTATTCGATTATATATGAGTCGTTCTAGCAACTTGTAGGAAAAACTAAGTAAAGCAATGGATCTGTCACTTTCAGGCATATCATCTGGTTTACCTGCCTTCAACATAGCAAGAACTTTTGTGCGTTTGAACTCATGTTGTAAAGTTCTCTTTCCTAGGATATCCGAATAGAATGTAGCAAGCCGCGTCCTCACATTTTTGCAGAATTTGTTAGAATTTCGGGATGTATATATATGTGTTATCAAATCTAGGAGCTTTTACATTTTTTGACATCTTTGAACGCGATTCTAATTTCATCTACAGTGAACTCACTAGCGACATTTCTATCAGCTATGCTGTTGGATTTTAGGGTGTTTAGCTCTTGCCTTACCGGCTTCAGACTTATTAATTTCAAATCTCATTTTGACATGATCTACCTCATTTCTATAACACTTAATCTCGTTTATTTGAACTTGCTGATCAACATTTAAAAACGTCAGAATATAATTTGTTTTCTTCCCATCCCTAGAATTACCCTCGCCCAGACTAGAAATTGCAAAAATAATATAAATAAATAATACAATAATTGTGTACGTGTAAATCAGACTTTCGTAGCTAATATTATATAATATTAAAAATATTCACATATTTTGCTTGTGATTAATCTATCTCTACGTGGTCCAGAGTATAGTTTAGGGTACTATTTCTGGTGTACCGATCCACGCCTTAGATATAATTATGTTATAAAAAGGAACAATGATCTTACATGAGAAACTGATACATTTTACTAAAACAAAACGAAAAAAATTATTTACCATTCCGCGATAATAAGATATATGCACAAGTTGACCTCTCAGTAAAGCAAATTTAAAGTATACATAGCGGAAAGATAGAGAAATACGTTTGGTTATTCATGAGTTACCTTACAATGGAAAATTCTAAGAATTCTAACAAATTTAATTTAAAACTTTTATCTGCGAATGGAGAATTTTGGTATTCTTTAGAACGTGAATGCTAAACTTCCAAAAACTGGTCGGCAAATGTTGAACGAGTTTTTGTATGTAAAAAGCTCTATCTTATGCATTTATAAACTTCTGCTTGTCTGATTTACATATGTACCTTTATCTTCACCAAGCAATTTTTATTTTCTTTTAGTAATATATTACACAGACAATGCAATGTTTATGCGCGAATTTGTATTCCTCGTATTTTATGATTGTTTTAGTTATGTTGTATTATTTTGTAAATGTATATAGAGGTCGAGTTCTTAATTATTGAAAAATATTTATATTTGATGCATTTAATCAATATTTTCAACCCGTTAGCAAAAACTTAAACGGGGGTACGCCAGAAAGTACGATTGTTCAAAAACATGACACTGTGTATTTTTGAGTGTGCCAATGTAGTTTCAATCGTGCAGATTTTTGCCGGTGTGACATTGTTTAATTATCTGCTGATGACAATTTAGTTGTCGAAATACGTATAGAGAATACGAAAATCAATGTGGAAAGGGGTTATATATCAACCTAAAGTGATTAAATGTATATTTAATGAAATAAATAAAGCATTATTATTACTTTAAGAAATACCCCAAATAATATTAGCCCGGTATATATTGAAAATCAAACGAGCAAGTAAATAAGTTTTTTCTACATGAACATATAAATAAATTCTTGCTCCAGAACAGAATTATTACCGACCAGTAAAGATACATCAATTTAGCTTTCTGACGTTTGGTACGCATGTATATATCCAAGGAATAGTTTCTTGTCCCTGAACAGGAATTTCATAATAAGTTCTCTGATATAGGTAACCTCGATTTTCGAAGAAAATCATCAATAATGTTCGCCATGCGGATGACAATATACCATTAATTAATTTCAAGGAAAAAAAAGCACAAAATTAATTGAACAGGTAGGTCTAACAAAGAATTATTCTCATTTAGGGCATGAAAAAGTTACGAATAATTTTTGTTACATTTACATTAAACAACCTTACTAAAATATTTTGCACGAATATACAGGAACACCCACGCTATAGGTACAGTCCTTTAATTTCTTTATTTATAAATGAATTTAAATGAAATTCGGTAATTGAATAATATCGAGAAAGTGGCATTTTTGTAAGTGTTTTTTTAAGAGCTTGGGAACTTAAAATGATAATACAAGACAGAAATATTGTTGGAATGAATTTTTTTTATTATAATCTGGTAGATAATTTCATGGGACTTATTTTTTAAATATGATTTCCGGCATATGCTCTCCACTGCTACGAGTTACATGGTTCATTCGATCAGTCCAATTTTTGACTACTTTTTCCAATAAATCTGGCCGCATGGCATCAATGGTGGCTTGAATATTAGCTTTCAATACTTCAAGAGTTGTTGGTTTGTCGGCATAAACCAATGACTTAACATAGCCCCATAAAAAGTAATCTAGATACGTTAAATCGTACGAACAAGGGAACCAGTGAACAGGACCAGTTCTGAAAATAAAGTTGTCATCAAATTGATTTTGCAATAAAGCGATTGTTAAGCGCGCTGTATGGCAAATTGAGCCGTCTTGTTGGAACCAAATGTCGTCGATGTTTAGCTGATTAATTTTTGGAAAGAAAAATTCAGTCAGCATGGCACGATAGCGCTCGCCATTCACCGTCACGGCAGCCCCTTCCTCATTTCGAAAGAAATAAGGACCGATGATGCCGCCAACACGTAAACCGCACCAAACACTCAATTTTAACGTAATGGTGATTCGTTAAGGGCTTTAGGATTCTCTTCACTCCAAATACGGCAATTTTGCTTATTGACGTAGCCGTTTAACCAGAAATGAGATTTATCACTAAACACAATTCTCTGATAAAAATGCTGATCTTCGGCCAGTTTCAAATGAGTCCAATCAGCAAAAAATGCGACGCAAATGATGGTCCTTTGGCTTCAATTCTTGCACGAGCTGTTTTTATAGGAACGTAAATCAAGATCCTTACGTAAAATTTTCCACGTAGTCGAAAGATAAAAGCCAACAAGTTAAGAACGACGACGGATCGACATTTTGGCGTCTTCTTCAATACTCGCGGTACAACAGCAATATTCTCTTCGGTACGCACATTTCTTTGTCTCGTTAATGGTTTTGAATCGAGGAGAGTAAAATTAGTGCGAAAACGATCAATAACTGCACGAATTGCTTGCTTACTAGATGGATTATGTTGACCGTAAAATGGACGAAGTGCTCTATGAGCTTTGCGAACAGATTTATTTTTTTCAAAGTAAATTTCCACAATTCGGAAGCGTTATTCTAGCACTAAACGATTCATGATGGCTTGCCAAACCTTACTGAACAGAAGTGTCAATACAGTTTAACATTATCAGCTCTCAAACCATAGTTATGAATATCGATAGTTCTCATGCATCTTAAAAAACACCCATTATAAAAAATAAAATATGTTATTATGTACAATTTTAAGCATTTACGTTTTTATTCCGATCTCAACGGAGAATTCGAAAGTGGAGCTAATCATTTTCCCAATACCGAAAGAGTATTTAAAATTCCTAATGTCATTAATATAAATTACATTGGTGTCCTCGTTCGAAAATCAACAATCGTCCAATGCGTTTCTCTTTCGTCCGTCCGACCGTTATCTAGGAACAAATTTCCGTTTTTCTCTGACGATCGCCCCTTTTTATTTTAAGTCAATTTATTCGAATCCAAGGAACGAATCGTTAAACCCATTTACTGTGTATGACAAACAATCAATCTAGACCAATCGGGATTTTTATGGTGGGTTTTCCTCTCAAATAATTACATATCAGTGCCCTAGCTTGCGCATTCGGAAAGATATAGAAATCCCTAAAACCAAAATACGGATACCTAAAAGCTCCTGAAAGCTCCCAAAAGATATAACATTCCGCACGCTGCCTTGTTTTTGCAACTATTGCGAAAAGAATGTCCGCAATAATTTTTGGGAAGAGACGTTCGTAATTTTATCACCTAGAATCTAACAAATCTGAATTCTGAATAATAAAATAGGTGAAACAAATATCTCCCTAGTAAATCTTTATACAAACTAGATAATATTCTTCACATTAGGAAAAAAAAATTTAAGGGAGGACATGTAATTGACGAACATTAATAATATTAAACATCAATTAGAATATTAAACTGATCTAATAATAAAAAAAAGATGAGTTAAAATACATCGATTTATGCAAAAATAATGCGCAATATTATGTAATATTTGTGATAAAAGGAGAACTTTGTAATACGTTAGTTACGTGTAAAATTAACGCTTAATTAATTCAAAGATGATAAACTAATATTTTCGATGACATAAATAAATAATCGTGTAACCTGCGTTTTAAAGTAACATCATTTTATACAAGGTACGGTTTAAAATTAAGAACCGAACATGTATAAGAAGAGATTGGCTGTACTGACTGACTCGTGCGTGCGTAGTAGTTTTAACAGATCTGTTGTGAACGTAACCTCCATATTATCATCAGTTGTCTACCTTTGAAAGACAGTGTATTGAAGTAAATGTGGTAAAAAACACTTTCTTTTGTAAAATTGGATCTGTGATTAAATTTCTAACGCCAAAGGGGACATGACGTTGCTGAAATTCACCATAAATTATGCCTACGGCAATAATTGTAGGTAAAGTGAGGTAACGGTATCACAAGCATAAGGAAGGCTGTTCCAATTTTCACTATAAGTAGAGAAGTCGCAAATCTCGACTCTCCCATTTAAGTGTGAATGCAAAAGTGAAAAAAATCGTCACTTTATGATAAGCAAAGTGTCTCCTAAATTTCTAGAAATTCCTATGATTCGTTGCAGCAGAGACGACAAGAAATGGCCGTCGAAGAAGAGAATGGAGCTGGGTTGAAGAAAAGTGATCGTCGAGGTACAAGGTAGAGTGGGGATG
Organism: Dermolepida albohirtum; assembly: GCA_031893035.1. Lineage (NCBI taxonomy): Eukaryota > Metazoa > Arthropoda > Insecta > Coleoptera > Scarabaeidae > Dermolepida > Dermolepida albohirtum. Next base: position 117,514 of record JAVIWB010001263.1, on the reverse strand, counting down.
AAGAGGAATAGCCGTTTAAGAAGAGGATGGATCAGAGAAGATGAGGAACAGTCGCCATTGAAGAAGATGGAGAAAGAAGTAGACTAGAAAAATTATCTTCAAAACAAGAGAATTAAACATGAAATAGAGGAGGCAGCTTTAACGAAAGAAAAGCAAGTAGAAACTCGAGAAATTAGATTGCTTAAGGCGGACATAATTCTGACACCAATAAATACATCTCGAATTACAGCAAAATACATTTCAGTGTAGTATACACTACTCATAAGATTGGAATACTCAAGTCTATGAAACCCGTTCCACTGCGATCTTTTCATATCTACTGTAGCCTTTACATCTCATTAAAGAACGTTCTCTAGATTCGTTCTTTTAATTGACCCAGCAACTTCAAGGGCAATTTTTTATATAGAATTACATTTTTATGTCCTATTTATTGACATAACCTATTTGTAAGCATCGTTCTCGTCAAGCTCTTATAATGGATGTGGATTGTGTTTCCTCTTATACTTGTCAGAACCCACATAAGATTTCTCCAGTCAAGGTCCTAGTATTTATATGCTCGTTGAAAGTACAATGTCAGTTAATGGAGACCCACTATCTATCTAGCAGAGTTTCCATTTGCATTGTAAACTTGGGCGGTGGTTATTTCCTAAGTAACACTTTTTCTGTTTTTGATTTGGAAAGTCTTCGTATTTTTCTATCTATTTATAACCCACTTTCTCATTGCTGTTTTGATGTTGGTTTTTTCAAAAACTATATGAAGCTCCTCGAACTAGTTCATCAGTTTTTTATCGGCTCTATAGCTCTCACGCTTTGGATGTCTGACTACTTTTTTACTTTTCCGCAATTTCGAAGTCATTCTAAGTACACATTCAAGTCCTCTATAATTTTAGAATTGTGTGCCGAATTTAGTGTCATTAGCATTGTTTAGTTACCGACGAAAATAGATTTGTTCCAACATATCTATTGATTTTTCCAACACAATTATGTAACATGGCTACATCCGCTTAAAATATAGTAGCATATTTACTTAAGTTTACTTAAATCCTCGTTATCGTCATTATTATTCTGTTATAGAATCAACTGATAAATTCTGCCAGTTTCATCTTTTTTCTATATCTACCTAATCTAGTATAGAATACCTGGTTAGCCCATATGAGAGTATGTCTTAAGACTCTTCTACTTATGATGGTTAGTCCTGTGGATTAAGTTTACCAAAGCCTGCATTAGTCTGTAGGTAACTAATTCTACTTCTCATTGTATGCAGATGTCGCTCGTAGGTATCCATATACAATGAGGTGTTCATTATTACTTTCAATGTAACTGTAGAAGTTAGTTTCATGGTTTCCGTGATAGACTTGTAACTCCTTGTACACACTCGAGTAGTTTGTTAGGGCATTGGACACAATGTGCTGCTTCATAGTTTATGATAGGTTTAACTACCATTGCGTATAGCTTCAGTTATCATGGGACTATGTCTTCATTGAGAGAATTTATATACGAATTAAATGTTAGCCGTACTACAACATCGCAAGCAAACGTAAAAAAATCATTTTCTTTACGTTTGTTAAGAAATAATCGCGATATTTTTCCAGAACTATTGGAAGTGTGTTATACGAATTCAAAAATGAATATTATCCTACAACTGAAGGAAAATATTTCAGTGATAAAATGCGAAGCGAAACTCCGAAAACAGAAAACCAAATTTTCGTGGATTTTTAGTAAATTTTCAAACGATTTATCAACTGACTTATAAGAAGATTGCGCGTCTGAATTCCAAAAATATACACTTTTATCTTTTTTTTTCTGGGACGTATACCAATACATATAAAACGAAAGGGAAATCTAAATATTTATACATAAAGTAGGGAGCAAAATATACTTTTTCAGCTTGAATTATCTTAAAAAATATTAAAAATAAAAACCTTTCCGTTTATATGTTTTTGTTTTTTTCAAAAGACTGAACACCGCTCGTTCTGATACGTTTATCTCTTGACAAGATTTATTGGCTGCTAGTGCATTCGCGTTTAAATTTTATCTGTTCCTTTTTCTGGAGTATCGGAGTGTCAGTTTTACTACGTAATGTATTATTATTTTTTTCCACAGGATGAAGTCGGTCTTTGCCAGCATTTCAATTACAAACTCGTTCTATTTTAAGATAGGCACAAAAGATAATTTATAAGATGAATAATTGGGTATTGTGTTTAATTCTGTTGGATCTAATGGTGCGTAGAAAAATAATTACAGTTAATAAGCTGGGAAAAAAATCTCAAATATAAAAAAAACTCATATGAAAATGTTTCTGTTCCAGTATAATTTGATCTCAGTATTTTTCTAAAACTATGTAGGATTTGTACATTTTCCATGGGTCAATTATGTTTATAAATTTGTATTTTTACAAAATCTCTATCTATTATTTTATAGATCTTACCATGTGACGTTAGAATGGTCAATTTTTGTCAGTGTAACAGGATAGAATCAGTTCCAGTAAGTACGTATGCACCAATAAGCATATAACATATAGTCAATTGACAAATGAACACAGGTGAGTATTGCTCACCGATTTAAATGAAACTTGAATTGGTTCATAAAATATAAACTGTCCCAAACTCAACACTACTCTACACAATATTCGAATTTGGGGTCTACAGAGCCCACATGCAGCCATTGAACATGTACGAGATTCGCCTAAATTCAATGTGTTTTGTACGATATCCCGATCATCTGTTTACGGCCCATTCTTCTTTGATGGAAACACGGCTAACAGTCAGCAGTATCTCGCTATGTTACAAAACTGGTTGTTTCCGAGGCTGCACGAAGACAACTTCATTTTTCAACAAGACCAGGCACCCCCTCACTGGAGTCGCCAAGTGCGTGAATATCGGAATGAAACGCTACCGAACCAGTGTATTGGTCGTCAAGGAACTGGCGACTTAGCATGTGTCAGCTGTGCTCCACGGTCACCAGATTTGACACCCTGTGACTTCTTCCTGTGGGGTTTCGTTAAAGACAACGTTTATTTACCACCACTCTCACAGAACCTGGAAGAGTTGAAGAACCGGATCTGCCATAAAATCAGCGACGAAAGACATGCTTGTCCGAGTATGGGAGGAATTTGACTATCGATGTGATATTGTTCATGTCGCTGATGGAGGACATATTGAACATCTGTAATCTGAACTTGAGAGGTTCGTAAATATGTGTGTAATGTTTCATATTCGTATGTCTTAAAGTTTAATAAATATGTGCATTCGAAATACGTATATTCTTTGTGAAACACTCTGTATTATTCGGTTACAATCTTATTGATGTTTGGATTTGATATCAAATGGTAATTGAAAAACTAAGTTACGCTAAACTCATCGATTATAAACGCATCGTTTTTCATGCTTCAGTGACGTTGTTAGTACAAAAAAATTAGAAGAATATGTGTCTTAATTCACATCTTGAATTATTATTCTAATTACATAGTATTTAAATTAAAACATTTATTTACTGTTCGCGAAAATTTAAAGGAAAAACGGTAAATATTATTTCTGAATTCTAATTATAATTTATAATTTAATATACCACGTCAACCGTGTATTGAAAAGTTTAAACTTAAATGGAACATAAACTAAAACATGCGTTTGAAAAATCTTCGCGATTTAGAAAGATCGCTGCTCCAAAATCTACACAGAAATATAAATGAAGGGTTAGCTATATAAATTGTTATCGATTTAACCGTATGTAGCGCATATTGTCCGTATTTATTACAAGAGAGCTTCAGTCGGAAAAAGCCAATAAATAAAAGCCAGCCATTTAGTGTACTTCAGCTTTAATAAAATGAATGAGTGGATATAAGTACGCGAAAACATGCATAAGCAAATATTGACGTACCCCACTGCCTTTTAAATTTATGGTTTTCAATTAACTCTAATCCTAATTACTAGTTCATGTGTATTTAATTCATACGTCTATATATTTTCACGTTGTTAATGGCTTCAAGTGTTTATTTTTCACCCCTTATTTAAAACTTTTATTTTTACGTTATATATCGTATATTTGTAGATATATATATATATATATATATATATATATATATATATATATTGAAATAAATGTATTCTTTTGTTTTTTAATAAGTTGGTTGTTTTCTTCTAACTACAGATATTATTCTTTTGTGTTTGGATTTTGCGATTAATAGAGATTAGTAATATACTTGGTTTAAGTAAGCGACGTTTCGGTGGGGCTTTCCCCTCTTTTTCATGTTATTAATTCAATTGTTTTTGTTTTATTTCCTCTAACCTACAATACATCGATTGAGTTTGTTACTTTGTGATATTCGATTAAACTATGAATAAATAAGTATAACACTGAGAAATAAAAAAACACTGTCTAAATATCTTTCTATTATACTATATATACGAGGGTAGTTTGACAAGTAGTGAGAATAGAAAGAAAAAACGAATTTTTTAAATACGAAATAATTTTTATTTTTCAATATATTCTCCTAAAAGAGCAATACATTTATTCCAACGGTGTTCCAATGCCCTTATGCCATCTCTAAAATGCGATTCCGAAAAACTTGCAAAATACTCATTTACGAAGATGATAAGCTCGTCGTTAGACGATAATTTCTTTCCACCTAGTGCCGTTTTCAATTTTAGAAAAAGGTAGAAGTCGGAAAGGGCTAGATCTGGCGAATAAGGGGCATGCGGTACTAATTGGAAATGCAACTCGTGGATTTTGGACATCGCAACTGTGCTGGTATGCGAGGGAGCGTTGTCTTGGTGAAACGGAATCTTTTTCTTTGCCATTCCTGGCCGTTTAGCACGAATCTCAACATTTAATTTTTGTAGAAGTTCTGCATAATATTGTCCGTTCATTGTGGCACCTTTCTGAAGGTAATCGATGAGTAAAATGCCCTTTGAATCCCAAAAAATTGATGCCATCACCTTGTTTGCCGATAAAGCGGTTTTCGTTTTCTTTGGAGGTGCAGAACCACGTTCTAACCATTGTTTCGACTGTTGTTTAGTTTCGGGTGTACTGTAGTGCATCCAAGTTTCAAAGCAAGTAACAAATCGCCTACAAAAATCAACCGGATTCCGTTTACAAAGGTCCAAACACTCATTGGAAATGCGCAAACGAGTGAACTTTTGATCAGTCGTAAGCAATCGCGGCACCCGTCTTGCCGAAAGCTTGGAAGGGCCCAATTCTTTCGTTAAAATGTGGTGTATGCGTTCTGTTGAAATGTTTACCATGTCTGCTATCTCTCTCACATTGAGTCGTCGATCTTGCGTAATAATATTATGGATTTTTATAATCATTTCCTTAGAAGTCACGATTTTGGATGCTCCAAAGCGCGCTTCATCAACACAGCTTGTTCTATCACGTTTAAATTCATTTACCCATCTACTTATTGTGGCAGATGATGGAGCAGATTCACTTAATGTTTCCCGTAACTCATCTTTTATTTCGGTAGCTTTCATACTCTTAATTACGAAGTATTTAATCACCGCACGATACTCTGCTTTTTCCATTTTAACAAAACGACGATTTGCTTCTTTTTCAATCAGCTGTCAAAAATAAACTAATCAACCGATTTATCTAAATATCGGAATGTAAACATATAAATAGCCAACCTAAATTACAGTGTATTTGTTTTAACAATTAGAGCGCCACCTATGTGTCATTCTCACTACTTATCAAACTATCCTCGTGCATATATATATATATATATATATATATATATATATATATATATATATACATACTGCCGCTAGTTTTGTCTGTTAGGATATTATCAAGCAAATGCAGTATAGGTTACAATCTCCTTTATAATGGGTAATTCATTATGATGCACTTTTTTCGATAGCGATTTTTTGACAGATAAGTATTGTGTGACTTTTTATTATGGAAAGACTTACCTGGCACGGCGTCTACGAATTATTCAGGTGTATTACGAAAATCAGCGTTCCACGATAAATGTGTTTCCTGCGCTTAGAGCAAATTATGGTTCACGCAATCGGCCCACCGAATACACAGTTCGCTATACTATCGAAAAATTAGTGAAGAAAATATAGCGATGGTGGCTGAAAGTGTACGGGATGACCGTGAAGAATCGATTCGAGGTAGATCTCAAAAGCAAGGCTTGTTGTATACCACAACTTAGCGTATTTTACGTGAGGATCTTGGTTTAAAAGCATACAAAATTCAACTCGTTTAAGAATTGAAAGCGGCCGACCTTTTGAATCGTCACTGTGTCAATTTTTGTGCTCTTGAAAAGCTTAAATAGGATCCACTGTTTTCGACCAAAATTTTGTTGAACGATGGGGCCCATTCCTGGCTTACTGGCCACGTCAATAAGCAACCCGAAGAGACTCAAGAACTGCCATTATATCTAGACAAAACCGCGATTTGGTGTGGTTTATGCGCAAGTGGAATCATTGGTCCATATTTCTTTAAAAATGAAGACGGCCGCAATGTAACTGTGAATGGCGATATGATAACGGACTATTTTCTATCTGAAATTGAAGCCCGTGATCTCGATGACATTTGGTTCCAACCAGATGGCGCTATTTGTCACACAGCCCTTGAAAGCATGGCTGGATTGCGAGGACAGTTTGGTGAACATTTAATTTTGTGTCATGGACCTGTGCAATGACCGCCTAGATCATGTGTTATCACACCTTTCAGACTTTTTCCTTTGGGGCTACGTAAAGTCTAAAGTCTACATTGATAAGCTAACTACAATTGAGCAATTGGAAACCAACATTACTCGCGATATTCGCCAAATATCACTTGAAATGCGTCTTCGAAAATTAGAGCTTCAGAATGGAACATGGTAGGCGTAGTAACGGCCAATATTTGAAGCAAATAATTTTTAAAAAGTAAATGTCAAGAACGGTTCTTTTGTATGATATTAAAGAATATCCGATAAAATTGAATTTTCTTTTTTTTTATTTTTGAAGTACCTCCAAATTAATCACCCCTTATATGACCTATAAAATAGAGTAAAATAATAAAATTTTATGGATAACTTTAATGTCGAATTTGTTTAGATATAGGCATTGGTAGGTACTTTTTCCACTTACGTACGTCTCAGCTTGTATAAGAAATCCAACTTGGATCTACGTTGGTGTCCTATCTACAGTTTAATAGTGAAATAAAACGAAGATAAATGCATTTTGTAGCCTTATTACGCCCAGCCGAACGTAACATACGATACAACTTTAATAAAATTGAATTCTTCCCCGACTTATCCCCTATAAAATAGCCCCTTCGTGAAGTTATTTCAATTAATATCTTTTATTATCCTAATAGCGGTTGAAATTCGGATTCCACCAATAAAATCATGAACAAAATTATGTATATTGCTTGGATTATATAATATTTTATTGGGTATTTTAGTTAATCTTTGTTAAAACTTCACGGTTTAGTAATTTATTGGATTTTTAAATAGAAATATTTGCGTTTTTGTAGCAATAAATAATATATAACACGCAATATACATATGTCCCAAACGACAAGAAATAAAATGCAGTTGTTCGAAAGTATTTGTTAACAAGTCGAAAATGTAAACAAACTCGTGTTGTGCTATTTGAATTGCACACTACGCCCACCATTATTCGTTTTCTTTTGACAAAACATACAAGAGCTCTCTCTCTAGTTTAATTTCGCACTGGCTCGATATGGAAAGCAACAATTGTGATTTAAATCGTAAACCTTTTTATGATAGTAAGTGTACATAAGAGGTGATGAAATTTAAAAACGCACAAATTTAGTAGGTATTTGCATTCACGCTCATAACTCATACTGTAAAAGTCTAAGAAGTTTTTAAAAATCAAGTATTTATGTACACGAAAGTATATACTTCATTTTAAAAGTAGTTAAATATACTTTTTAAGGATATGTATTATTATATTCATAATCTAGAAGGAAAAAGGGCGTCGAGTTCAAGAGGATATTTGAAGAAATTATTAAGTCCTATTCGAGAAGATGACTAAGATGAGATATAAAAACCGGTTAGTTATCGTCAGCATAGTCAATTTTTTATACAATTTTGCTTTCAGATGAAACATTGTATTTTAGTTTTATAATGTTTGATTACATGCATAAAAACGAATTCGAGTCACTTCATGCTTCACAAAGGTATCTATATTATGTGAATATATTTCAAAAATTTTACTTCATATTTCGTTAATTTAAATATATATTTGATTTCTTAATTGGTTATTTTGCTTTTAAGTTTATATTTTTTAAAGTGAAGATTATTAAGCAACATAGTTCGAAATAGTCCCTGACCTTGATTGTTTATTGATTTATGTTTTAATAGTGATCATAAGGAAGTATATTATTTATTTTCGAGTTTGTATTTCATTTCATTTAGCTATTTCATTTATTTGAATGTTATGGAAGTTACTGGATACTAAGCCTATTTAAGAACTTATGCCAAACAGTATTAGTTATCCAAAGTCTTAAAAATGTGTCAATTATTTTATATTATATGTTTCTCATAAGGTAGATTTTATTATATTATTTTACATACTTACCTTAATAGACATGAGTGTGAGTAACAGAGGTACATAGGTTAAATGGAATCCTTCTGCATAAACCGCGTGAACCTTATCATTGTACATTACATTGCATTATTCTAATTATACATAATAATTAATTCCCACAATGAATGATAAAGAAACACATTCTTTCACGAAAAGCGATAAACTTTTAATAACTGACGCGCGGCATAAAGTAAGAAGAATCGTATTTATTATTGTTGCAAATTTGTATTGTTACAAATTGTTTTTTCCTACGTAAAAATAAGACTGGTATATTCTGAATTATATTTTATATTAAATTTATATATTAGCACACCAATTTTTACATTGCTACATCATTTCTATGTGTTTAGCGTTCGGAATAAAATTTAATATTAGTTCTATTAGCAAAATTACCATGTAATTACTTCATGTTGAAACTGTATATAAAAAAATACGTATTTTATACAACAATAATCTAATGTAAGAAAAAAAAAGAGATCTAACTGGATTAACTTACCTTTTTCATGACAATCTGCCACACAATCTCTAACGACGGATCCTTCGCTTATATATTTCTGCAAGAAGAAAGACAAAAAATTTCAGTGGAAAGCTTTTTACAGTCCTAACTCTAGCTAAAATGCGTAGGCGTGTTCGGGTTTTCTATTTATAGTTAGATATTTAATTCAACAGAAACAAAAAAATAGAAAATACATATTTTTTCAATAATATATAAAATTCGCATTTTTGTAAGAAAAAAATATAAAAAATTTCAGAGGAAAGCTTTTACAGTCCTAATCTAGCTGAAATGCGTAGGCATGTTCAGATATTCTATTTTTAGTTACATATTTTATTCAAGAGAAAAAAGAAAAGAAAATACCTACTTTTCCAAAAGTAGAAGCAATTCTCATAATTCAGCTTAGCTAGTTTTATTATTTTATTGTTTCGATACCAATGAAAGCTGCTTCATTTTTCCAATATGTTAAACTAAATGCAATAATTATTCCTTTTCCATGATTTTCACTTAACCCTGCGCTTGGCACGTGTTCGGATTTTGTCATTGGTGCCTCATGGGATCTGGCCAGACCTCTTTATATTTTCATATATTTGTATAGAAATATTAGATGTTGGAGGAAGTACTGGATGATATTTCATTAAATATCAGCCAATATGTATTATATGCACAATGGTGCACCAGATCACAATACAAGAATTATAAGAGCATGGTCGAGGATTTTCTAAATAGGTGGACCGGACAAAATGGGCCAATATTGTGGCCTACAAGGGCGCCTGATATGAATCCTCTTGGCTTCTTTATTTGAAGTTTTTTGATGGAAAAAGTTTATGGGACGTTTCCGGTTAAAGAACAGGAAGGACTAAAAAAAAATTAGCGTTATAATATAATTAACTACTCTATGCTGCAGCATAGAGTAGTTAAAGTTGTCTTTAAACCAATGGCTACCAGTTTTAGCGTATACATTAATTATCTTTATTATTATTTTCGTTAGCCCTAAAAAAACTATTGTATCAATTTATTCTTATTTGATTGTTTTCTACCATGTTATAAAATTTACACTCCTCTTCAGTAATTCGTATGACGTAGATAATGACAATACAACATTTCTGTAGTAGGTTTGTCAACTCAGAATTATGAAAGAATCGCCCTGGTCAGAAATGTACGAATAATCATGAGATAGGGCGATTCTTTAATAAATTCTGTGTCGATGATATATATATATATATATTTTATAACATGTTTTTTAATTTAATTAAATTTTAATTTTTAATTAATTTAAAATTAATTCCATTTTAAATTCATAAATTATTATTTATTTTGATCTTTGTGCTATATACAAATACAGAAATCTTTTTTTAATCTTAAAATACAGTCAGGCTGCAATAAAACAAACCGTCGTTGTTTTCTAGGAAGCCGAATACCTAAAACTTTTCACAGCATCCTATCCTTCAGCTACCGCTTCGTTTTCATTAAAGCCCCGCGCGTAAGCCAAGACCAACTTCTGCGATGGCCATGACTAAGGCTACATGCATTACTTCCGCGAGCTTGGCAGTTACGTTTAATTGTATTATCCACGTGATTATTTTGCGACCGCAAAATACACTTACTATATATATAAAGGGCTTTCCAATAAGGATATGTACACACAAACAAAATGCAGACCATTTGAGATATTTCAAAAACTTTATTATCGGGTTGAAGTACAATCAAAACATTTATGAATGAAACTTTTTCATATGGCCATTAAACAGTTTGATAGCAGTCGATTTACCTTTGTTACAGCTTTGCCATTACGCTTATCTTGTTTTATTTGTTACTCACGATCTTATTAATTATCTTTGTTTAATACACTCAAGTTTGAAGAATTAAATTAAATTAGTGAACAAAATTTGAAGGGCAATCCTATTGTTTTATTTCCACTAATATCTTTCTTTCAGCTTGGCACACGTCCTGGACATTTGATGCTCATTGTAAACTTTATTTATTAATTACTAACTCCAGCAATTACTTATTTTTTATTTGCATTTACTACAACGCTTCGGCTAGCAGGACATGCGCTCGTAATAAATTTACTAACCATCAGGTGCAAATAAATATTTACTATTAAATAATATTGTCTCTATTATTTGTTTAGATTAATGAAGGGGATATTTAACCCTTTAACACTAGCACATACCGAGGCAAAGGAGGTAATAATATATATAGGTGCGCAACTAAGTTCTCGCTGTTTTTTTGATGAAAATGCAACTTTATTGTGAAAAAATGTTTACAAATGAATCATTCAAAATATTGCCCATCGCTAGCGACAACTTTTTCCCGTGGATCTTTCTGGTCATTTGCTACGAATACCGTCACGGTAGAAGTGTTCGTCTTTTGAGGCTATCCACGAATCACACAACATTTTGAGATTTTCATATGAGCGGAACTGCTGTCTTAGCCAGACCATGTGCCATCAAACGGAACAAGTAATAATCTGACGGCGCAATATCTGGGGAATACGGCGGGTGGGGTAGGACTTCCCATTTGGGCGTGTCTAAGTAGGTTTCAACAGGTTTGGCAACGTGAGGTCGAGCGTTGTCATGGTGTAGAATAACTTTTTCGTGCCTCTGCTCGTATTGTGGCCGATTTTCGCGCAGTGCTCTCCTCAATCGCATCAATTGAGTTCGATACCGTTCCCCAATGATGGTTTCGTTCGGTTTCAACAGCTCATAATAAATAACGCCGCTGTGGTCCCAACAAATACACAGCAAAACCTTCGCAGCGTGAATATTCGACCGAACCGAGGACGTAGAACGGGCAGTCCGCATGATTTTGTTCTCTTTGGGTTGTTGTATTGAATCCATTTTTCATCACCCATAACGATGCGATGACGAAAACCCTTCCTTTTTTGACTCTGGAGCAGTTGTTCACAGGCGAAAAAACGACGCTCAACGTCTGTTGCTTCAAATCATAAAGAACCCAAGTTCCTTGTTTTCGAATCATTCTCAACGCATGCAATCGCTGAGAAATGGCTTGGCGGGTAATCCTAATGCTGAAGTAAGCTCTTTTTGCGTTTGGCACGGATCCTCATCGAGTAATGCTTCCAATTCAGCGTCTTCGAAGGTTTTCGATCTTCCTTCACGCGAACGGTCGTCGACATCGAAATCACCGTCTTTGAAGCGACGAAACCAATCGCGGCAAGTTGTTGACATTTTCACACAACCAAAAGTATATGACGCAAAAACAAAATCACTAATGTGTCAAAGCGGTTTGTTTACCATATGTCTAAGCTTGGTTCATGTCGTTTTGGTTATGTCACAATCGACTAGCACTTACTACTGGAGCCATCTCTTGAAAAACGGCGAGAACTTACTTGCGCACCTAATATATATATATATATAGACAATTATGTAATAACCTTTCTAATGTACAATATAAATAATAACTAACATTTATTCATTGTTTTTCAATAGCCTAAACGATGTCACGAAAGTTTCACGAAATGAAAGGGAATGAAAAAAAATGCATTTCAATAAATATCGAAATAGGGCAATAAGAACGATAATAAAGTAGAAATCCCAATCTTACACACACACATCAAATAGTGGGAGATTTCTTCATTAAAGTTCGTTTTCTTATCGACCGCTTCTATCTCCTGGAACGAATTTGTTGTTTTTACGAAAACAGGTGGTAATAAATATTTTAGACGTATTTATACCTTGTAAACTGCCAAATGAGGTACCCATCACTGGGGATTGAAATCGGCCATAGTTTACCAATTATACTTCGTGGAGGAAAAGAGAAAAACAGGTATAATTCTTCAAAGTAAAACTGAAATTATTTCTCTCATATTCTTTTATATAGTTTTAGCTAGTAATTACCATTTCGCTTAATCAGATTAAATGTAACAAGAAGGTTTAGTTGAAGCCCTTAATTCTCAACATCCACACTAAATAACGTTTTACACACTACCACTGAGAATAAGCGGCTTTGCCAAGATTATAAAGAGCGTTTACAAATTCATTTGCAACTTCGTATTTCACATACAGAATAATAATAAAATATGAACACGATATCTACATATTTTTCCGTACATATAGACATTTGTATGTAACTTTAACAACGTATTCCTTTACATTCATATTCTTTTCGTTTTCCGTATGAAAATTTAAACGTAATATCTGCATCTCTGCATCATCTGTGTATGAGTAGTATAAATGATTTAAAGAAGGATGTACGGACATAAATGACGACGAGCATTCTGGTGCAAAATATATTTGTGGTTACGGAAAGTAATATGGAATTTGTGAGCCGAAATCCTCATTGCGATACGTGGAACTGGAATTAAACATTTCCAAAGATTCATGGCGTTTTGACACAACATTTGGGACTGGGAAAGATTTGTGCAAGGTTTGTACCACACACGCTAACTGATGATCAAGAATTGCTCCGAATTCAACATTGTACAGACTTGAATAAAGACTCAAAAAAGGACGAAAATTTATTCTATCTAATAGGTATTCTATTATAACGGGCGATGAGATGTGGTGTTTTCAATTTGATTAAAACTGAATGGAAGCAGCTCGATGCGAATTGCAACAGTGAGAGTAGTTAGACCCATCGATAACTGTTACGCCGTAAATATAACGTTTATTAAAGCTAGATTATGATTCATAAAGCAGAGTTGTATTGCATTGTATTGTAGGACAGCCGGTAGAATTCAATAACAGCCATGAACGACAGTCTGACTCAGTGTATGCGACAATGTAGACGAAACGTGTTACGCAGCGTAGTAATGTCAAACGAACTACATGAAAGAAAGCAACCATTTGTCTCCTGAATTAAAATATAATGTTGCTAAATTATTGTGTAGAATGTGCAAAGAAGATACATATTTACTGGGATCAACGAGACTGCAGGAAACATCAATTCTGGAATAAATATGCTGGTCTCAAATTACCGAGTCGACGAACGTTACAGAGAATTGCATCAAGTGAGTACAAAGAAATTGTAGACGAAATGATATCAAAGTAAACGAATACAAAACTCTGGTTATACGTCGACGAGGCAACAAATATAAAAAAATTCTACTGCTAAAGTTATAGTGTGCATATTGAACCCCCTTAACCTTCGTAATATCCATTGTTATTAGTGTGTAAAAGACTAAAACAATATAAAGCAGCAATTATAACACACGTACAAGATACATTAGCCCAAATTAAACTTTCAACAAAGCAACTTTTAATGTTAGTTAGTGATGGAGAAAATACAATGCGCTGTGTAGGCCGTGCTCTTAAAAAACTGAGCAGAAATTTATTACATATGACGTCCAAAAGTCATGCGTTTCATCTCGTGGCAGAAACTATTCGAAAATTTTATCCATAGATAGATGAATTAATTGCAAGTACAAAGGTGGCGTTTCACAAGTTACTCAAACGTATTCGAGAATTTCACAGATAGTGGCCCCCTATCCCTGAACCACAGCCGATTTTTACACATTTGGGAACCTGGTTGTAAGCAGTGCTTTACTATTGTAAATATTTTCAAGGAATATAGTTCGCTGTCACGCTTTAATCCTAGAGAAGCTGAAGCTATCAAGAAAAGTCGGACTAATTTTCAAGGTAGTCACGGTGAAATAAGTTTACAAACTATTGAGCAAAATAACTCTGAACTAGTTGAAGCAATAGAGAATTTACAAAATCTTTCGGCGTAGTTAGAAGACTTATTGGAAATAGTGCACGATGTTCGCTCACTATTATGCACTGCCAGTGACGCAATAAAAGATCAGGTTGTCGCAAAATTGAAAAGTCTGTTAAAGAAAGATTCAGGTTTTAGGACGTTAAAACGGACAATTCTTGGAACTAGTAGTAAAGAATTTGTAGAACTCTTCGGTGTCGTTAAAGCACTCATTGCGAATAGTGGATAATGTTCGCTCACTGTCGTGCGGTGCCAATGATGCAAAAAAAGATAAGTTTGTGGCAAACTTGAAGAGTCTGTTAAACAAAGATTCAGATTTCCGGACTTGAAGACAGACATGTAGCGATGCGTATGCAAATCCGTCAAATAATTTCAAAGATTATTTCAATTATTGCTACATTACATCGTCAGATGTGGAACGCTCGTTTTCTGCATTTAAGAATATATTTTCATCGCGGAGAATACTCCTCACTGAAACCAGTCTCGAAACATACCTAAAGCTGAAGTTTTTTCTCCGATCTCATTCACTATGGGATAACGAATCTTAAGCGGGTAAGTATCTATTACTTAATTTGTTAGAGTATGCGGGCCTTATGATGTAGCTTTAATAATTATTACCTCTACCACATAAGATTTACCAATCCGTGAAATGTACATCGATATAATTCTTCAGTTCGGGCCTAACTACTGGGCGGCTGTCCCTACAATATATCCCTGCATTCATGACAATTTAAGCAGCTCTATTTATTATCCGTAGAATATCTTCCATTTGTATAGATCGAAATAATTTTTCAAATTAGTTTTCCTTCGAATTACATATTTTACACTTGTATGTAAAGTTGTCCCAAAATTAACACAAGATTTGAATGAAAACACAGTTTTTAGTCTTTTGATTGTTATTATCACTGCTTGACCAACCTCATTTTCAAAAAAGTATGGTCCAATATTGCCTCCAACCCAAAATCTACACCAAATAGTGACACGTTGTGGATGTATTTGTTTTTCGACAATCACATGTGGGTTCTCAGAATCCTAAAAGTGGCAATTTTGGCGATTAACAAAGCCATCAAGGTGAAAATGTGCTTCATCGCTTAGGATGAATTTGCTCGAAAAATCAGCATCCATTTGTTGGTGTTCAATAATCCATTCAACGAACTCTCTTCGCTGTGCATGGTCATTAGGCTTCAGTTGCTGTGTTAATTGGTTTTTGTAACCATGGAGACACAAATCTTTAGTGAGTATACGCTGTAGAGAGCTTCTTGAAATTTGCAATTCTTGTCCAAAACGCCGAATTGAGATTCCTGGATTGTCACCGACACTCTCACGCACTGCTTCGATATTGACATTTGAACGGCTTATTTTTGGATAACCAGTGTGTTTGACGTCTGTAACGGATATTTTTTTATTTTTGAAATATTGTTCAATAATGAAGACACGTTGTTCTATCGTGTAACGCTCCATTTTTACTAACTCTAAACTGTCAGCTGTCGAATTGTTATTTTTAGGGTTGCTAACACTTTACTGCATAAATGGTGACAAATTCAAGTCTTGCATTAATTTTGGGACACCCATTATATTATTAATTCTAAGAATCTGATGACATTTAAGATTAAACGACCGGGTTTACAGTTTACCTGCTAAGAAGGTGGTAGTCAAGCCAAAAGTTCTTCCTTACATCCAAAATGAACAAGTCCAATTCTTCAATAACTTCGCTTGTACCATATCTGAACGTCTTTATATTAAATAAACTGCAAATAGTGAAGATTTTTTTATTTGTATAAACCTCGCCACAGACTTCCAATCTGTGGCTTAATGAAGAAATACCAAACCCAAATTTTATACTGTATATAACATCTTGGAAACTTACATTGCATTGTAACGTACAATTTTCAAATCAAGAATTTTCGATTTCATTTGATTAAGTTGCTTCAGTCATTGCTAGGTAGATTTTTTTCGGATTACCATTGTGAGTACTGTACTCTTCAAAAGTATGTTCGTCGTTATAAATTTATGAATTGAATTTATAGTAAGAACTAATACTGAAGTATTCAATACATTTCAATGAGTATTTCTTGAATAAAATGAAGCTTGCTGACTGTATCCTGTTACTTTGCAATTTGTATTTGCAATATTTCCATGATATAATTGCTCGAAGTTTCATTAATTTCATTTTACTAAATTTTATTTTGATTTATATCATTTTCGTGTTCTTAAAATATACTTTACTTTTTGTGTTTTTAAGTGCTTGCCACTAACTCACTTTCCACATTAATTAATCTTTAAATTAGTGCACTTCGACATTTTATCACCCCTGATGAAAATATAGATAAAATTTCAAGCGTTGCCGGTAAAATTAAATTTGAATTTTATTGGAAATAAATTTCCAATCGGATTACCCGACCGCAACTTTCAATCAATGCAATTTTAACCCGATCTTGTAAAATGTTAATTATAAATTGATTTCGGCACAGGTGATAGTGCTCCGAAGAGTGACATTCGCGTTGGAATCCCAAGTTTGCCGTTAGAGAGGGTGGAAATTAAGGGCTCATATTTCGATATCGGTTCAATAATAAGTTGTGCACGGCTATCCGTTAAGCTCCAAATCAATCTAAGTTACATTATCTGCATATATAGGTCACGTAAATTTATGAAGATGCTCAAATATGTGGATTTGTTACGCTGGTTTTGATTTAGGGATTCCCAAACTTTTTTGCCACGTGGACAATTCGCGGAATTTTTTTTTCAGTAAACCCCTTGCAAAATATCGACTTTTCCTAAACCTGTTAATGTTAAATGTCTGTCTTACAACTACTCACATGAACAGGGTTTTTGAGAGTGTACAATCGCAAAAAAATCTACAATTTTTATTTAGATTTTTATCGAAGAGACACAAAACGCAAATAAATATTGGGTTGGCAACTAAGTACTTTCGGGCCTGTTCCGACAGTAGTTTTATGTCAAAAATCATAACCTATATCACTGGGAACACATTACACAGTTATTCAGTGGGTTTTAGAGAGTTTGTTCACATATACTCTTTCAAAGTTCAAAATTTGATTTATATTGTGCTTTTACCGGTTGTTCGCGATATGGATATCACGCCCAGAAAATGTGGGAAGATTGTGACATTAGGTGAGCACACTTCAATGACACAGAGAGATATTATTCAAGAATGTGGTGTTAATCAAGGAGCAGTAAGCAAAATCCTATAGCAAAAAAAGAATACCGAAGTGAAACGAGCGGGAAAATATGGGAAAAAGAGGAAGATGACACCCCGGGATGTTACTTTTTTGGTCAGAAATAGCAAGCTGAACCCAAGAAAAACTAGTTTTGAACTACAGAAAGACTTAGCCGACGCTGAAGTGAAAGTGCATGAGTCGACAGTTCGTAGGAGATTTTTAGAGTCTGGAAGAAAAGCCATTCGACCACAGAAGAAGCAACTCCTCACTCAACGAATGATGAAGCAGAGGCTTATTTGGGCCAAGAAATATGCCGGATGGAATGAGGAAGACTGGAGAAAGGTATTGTACTCAGACGAGTCCCATTTTTTTGGTGCAGGGGCAGCGATCAAAATTCGTGAGAAAATGTGGAGATGAAAAACTCACTGCAGCTCATATCGATCGGACTGTCAAACATCCTGTAAAGAAGATCTTTTGGGGATGTTTTTCGTTCATGGGGACTGGATCGCTGGTGCCTATAGAAGGCATGATAAACAGCCAGAAATATAAGGAGCTACTGGATAAGTATTTGGGAAAAGATCTAAAGAAATGTGAGCCAAACGGAGGTGCAATTTTCCAAAAGGACTCAGCTCCATACCACAAATCGAAGGTTATGGTCAAATATTTCAAGGAAAAAGTAATAACTCTACTCGACTGGCCTGGCAATTCTCCAGACTTAAACCCAATTGGAAATCTGTGGGCCATTTGTAAGGCTAGGTTACATAAAATGGACTGTACAACGAAGACAAAATTGATAGAAGCAGTATTTCAGATGTGGTTTCGGGACGAGAAAATAAAGGAAAACTGTCAAAAATTAATAGAATCCAATGCCGAAAAGAGTTCAGGCTGTCAACGCAGCCAAAGGAGGGCATATCTCTTATTAAATTACTAGTAATTTATAATTTTATACCGTCTCATCGTGATTATATGACAAATAAACGATTTTCTTAGTTATATTGTGTTTGATTCCATTAATTTGCACAATACTGTACTTATGAGCGATAGTGTATGTAAAGAAAGAATACTTAACAGCATTAAAAAAAGACAAACTTCAAAAAGAAATACTTTACAACAGAATAAAAAATACACGTTTCCTTTAGGTTGGTTTTATTTGATCGCTTTTTTCCATGTAATTGTTCAGCATTCTTTGACTCTCATAAATTTTAAATGAACTTTCCGCCTTAATCCCAAGAAAGTTTTTCTTAAGATCAAAATTAAGAATTCCCGTATCGAAAAGTCTTTAAATAATGCATAAATCGTGTTGCGAATCTTTCATCATTATAGTAGAAGCGGCACAGTAAAATGAACAAGGGGCTTCCATACGTATGTATTTGTGTGTATATTCAACCATTGAAAATACATTGCATGACATTGCTAATTGTAAGTTTTCGCTGAAATGTTGACGTATATCGCTCTCGGTGATGTTAATTGTATTTGTATTTGTGCTAAATTTTTAATTTACCAGAGAGAGAATTTTTTTTCATTTTGTCTAGAGTAGCAAGATTAAAATTTTTGTCAATACTAATCTACAATGAAGCGGGTTGTGTTTGCGAATTCAGAGGTCAACGGAAAAAATAGCGAACACGAAAATGGCATTAAAGTGTCAAATAATACTCGCAATATAATGCCTTCAAAACATTAACTTATAAATGTATTAAAATTTAGCAGGTACGGCAAAATGGTTTGGTCTTTATAGATAAAGTATCGTCTCCAACAATTTTTAAGTTACATTTTAACGGAGGTTGTGGATAATTGAGTTAATAAAAAAAGGTAACTAAAACCCCTTATCGATCAATGTTCGTATTCTGTAAACGTATTTCGACAACTAATTTACCATCAACAGATAGTTAATCATAGTGTCGCTCCTGGATCCACGATGAAACGCGCACAGAATAATCCCGTATAACTTTCTCAGCTAACAACCAAACACACGCTGATTTATTTCACACACAATTTACTATGTTTGCTAGTCTTAAAACTAACATTTATACTAAAGTGCACCCCCACTTCCAATTATAGACTATTTTTAACGGTCACGTCTTCCCAGAACGCCTAGAGACCATAATATGGTACCAGACCATTGTCTACATATGTTCAACATATCGTTTCTATTTTTTACAAGTATGTTTTCATAACTACATAATTCAGGATAATTGTTTATATTTTTGATTAAATGTAGACACTCCGCGGTTACACTATGAATATTTTCTAGCACGTGTTTCACTAAACTGGATTTCTCAGATCGATTAAACTTGATGTACGAGACATGTTCTTTATACCGAGTTTCTATTGAGCGTTTAGTTTGACCGATGTATTGTTTATTACAATCTCGGCATTTTATTTCATAAATCTCCGATTTCTGATTTAACTCGACTTTGTTTTTCGCATTTCCTAAGTTCCTAGATAGAAATGTAACTTGAAGTCGGCGTTCTTTAACAACAATATTTAAAATTTTGGTAACTAGGTAAATGACACAGTAAGTATATAAATTGCTTGTGGCGATTGTTTTAAGATAACAAACAAGTGGTATCTTGGATTATCTTTTTTAAATTAGCTTCCCTAATTAATCTAATGATTATTTCCGAATCAAACTTATTCCAAGTTCATCTTTAGTAATTGCTTTTTGTATTGTTCTTTAATTTTTGTATAACGACCTATATAATAATAATAATCTTTAATGCCCAATAATTACACAGACTATTTACAGGACATAATGCACTTAAAAATAAAATTGAAAACAAAAATAGGTGCATTTAATGTAATACAAAGAAAAATAAGAATCCAATTAACAAAAAAATATACACACTTATAATAATGTAATCCAAGTCATTTAAAAAAAAACCGAACGAACAATAATGGATGCAAATTAACGAAAGGGATCCTCGTATAATACATTGGCATTTCTGGACATACATATGTACCGGCGGAGCCTTATAGAGAACATTGGTTCTTGCCCTAGCTATTGAGAAGGTTGCCGATGATCTAGTGTCAAGACTAAGCACAAGGAAATCAACCTGGGACAACAGTACAGAAGAATCAAAAAAGTTATTTCTTTCTCCCTGCGTATACCAAGAGAATCAAAATTGTGCCTAGCAAGTAGACCATCATACGTCGAACCAAAAGCAGGATAATGTCCATCAATCCTATAGGATAAATATTTAAGGAACCTCTTTTGAACACGCTCCAGGAGTAACTGCTGGTAATGGTAAAGCGTGTACCACACCACTGAAGCATATTCCAATCTGGATCGGACAAGAGAACCGTAAAGAACCTTCGAAGTGTGCAAGCTACTAAAACCACCGCAAGAACGAATAAGGAACCCAAGACCATTTAATTTATATGTCGACGGCTCGTAATCTACTATTAGTGGTAGTGAAGAAGGGAGTGTTCCGTCAGTTTTTTACCTGCTGAACTGCAACGACTTGCAATAGAAAGTAACAATTCCAAAAAGATGAAGCTACAAGTCATATCACACGAAATTGCATAACAATACCAAGAACAATATTTCCTGGACAACTCATTTCACAATTTATTGATGTTGATTGGCCGTCGAGGTCATCAGATTTAACAATCTTTAATTTTTTTCATCGCTAAGATGTACGTATACGCAAATAAACTCCGCACACTACAAGACATAAAAGACAACATTTCCCAAGAAATTAATTCGATAGACCAGGCTATATTACAAACAGTTATGCAGAATTTTCGAACGCGTCTTTAGAAATATCTGCAACACAATGACATTCATTTCAAAAATGTTATTTTAAAAAAATATGTATGTATTATGTATAATAAATAAATGTTTTTATAGATTCTGTAAGAACGAATAAGGAACCCAGGACCTCTGGAAAACAATGAATTTATGCTACTTACTACTGTGAGCAAAAAATAGTAAGACTTTGTTCATAATTTTTAAATTCTTAAATTATTCTTCCAAAACTATTTCGCCCCCTCAAAGTAATCCCCCCTGGTCCCAATACACTTGTGCCAACGTTTCTTCCAATTCTCGAAGCAGTTGTTAAAGTCAATTTCAGGAATAGCCTTCAATGCGCGTACCGATTCACGTTTAATGTCTTCAATTGACTCTAAACGGTTTCCCCGGAGCGGTCGTTTGAGTTTGCTGAATAGCCAGAAGTCACACGGAGCTAAATCAGGCGAATACGGTGGTTGCAGCACGATATTGGTTGAAAATTTGGCGAAAAACTCACGAAGAATTAATGCAGTACGCGACGGTGCATTATCGTTGTGCAAAAACCAAGAGTTGTCGGCCCATAATTCTGGCCTCGTTTTACGAATAGCATTGGACAAACGACGCATAACACTCAAATAGTATTCTTTGTTAACAGTTTGGCCGGTCGGAAGGAATTCGGAGTGCACCACACCTAGACTGTCAACATAACCTTGATTTTTGACATGCTTTGACGTGGTTTTTTGGGCTTCGGCTCACCTTTGATACGATATTCGGCCGATTGATCGTCTGTTTCCGGGTCGTAAGCGTAGATCCAAGTCTCATCTCCAGTTATGATGCCGTTCATTTTGTCTTGATAGTCGGAAAGCATTGTTTCACAGACGTCAACGCGGCGCTGTTTTTCGAAAAAATTGAGTGATTTTGGAACAAATCGTGCTTTCACTTTTCTTAGGCCCAAATAATCTTTCAAAATGGTTTTCACTGATCCTTCCGATATTCCAACAATGTCAGTAAGGTCTCTGACTGTTAATCGTCGATTCTCAAGCACCAATTCCTTGATTCTATTGACGTGTTGATCATCAGTAGATGTTGATGGCCGTCCTGGACATGGTTCGTCATCAACGCGTTCTCGACCCTCTTTGAATAATTTGTACCAATCAAAAACACTTGCTCGCGACAAACAATTATCACCGAAGGCCTTTCGCAACATTCTAAACATTTCGGCACCAGAAATTTTATTCCGTACACAAAATTTAATGGAACTTCTTTGTTGAATAATTTCACTCATTGTAAAAATCGCCGAATGCACTTTTTGTACTTCAGAAAGACCAGCGTATACTAAACATTAATGATTATTTTGATGTGACATTTGGCACAGATGTCACTGACAGTCATACCAACCTAGAAAAAAAAATATTTCGACGAATAGGTTTTCGAGCGAAATTTAAATTAAAAAGTCTTACTATTTTTTGCCCACAGTAATATATGCTTAGAAAAGCTAAGATGTGAGTCGAAGAAAACTCCAAGATCCTATATAGATCATAATAATATGATAACATTGTTTGACTGTATATTAAAATTCTTTATTAATAAAACTAAAATAAATTCGTATAACCAACGTCAATGACGTATAAACGAAAAGTTTTAGATGTTTCTGACATTTTATTATTATCTTATTACAATACATTTTTCTAGCATATTCAACTAAAGTAACTTGAAAATCCGGAGATTAACTTTCTTTATCTTTATGATTGTAGCATCGAAGTATATCAAGGTTGTTCCTACACTTGATTTCCTTGGTGTCTGAATGATGTTGTGCATGTATTAATTAACAAAATCCATTATAAGGCAGGCTTGCAAGCAAACAAATGGATTGCCATTAGCGACGTCACCATATAATTATTTTAGCAATTAATCTTAAATACTGGATGTAACCGAAACGACTCACCGCTAAGAAACAGTACTTACTATATGAAAACGAAAATGCCTCAACACGAAAGCAAATTAATTCACTATTAATATTAACAGGAGTTAAATGTCTACATTATTGGACACGGTATTTGCTTCAATATTGCTTTTACGTTTCGTAATATTAAATAATGAACTTTATTTAACAGTTTTTCTTATATAAATCGTCCGATAAGAAGACCCCATCGTTGCAGAAACTTAATTTGCCGTTTCACTTTAGATAAAGTATATATATATATATATATATATATATATATATATATATATATATATAGGAGGGTAGTTTAACAAGCAGTGAGAATGAAAAAGAAAAACGAATTTTTTAAATACAAAATAAATATCTCTATTCTCTATATCGCCTAAAAGAGCAATACATTTATTCTAACGGTGCTCCAATGCCCTTATGCCATCTCTAAAATGCGATTCGGGAAGGCTTGCAAAATACTCATTTACGAAGATGATAAGCCCGTCGTTACACGAAAATTTCTTTCCACTTAGTGCCGTTTTCAATTTTGGAAAAAGGTGGAAGTCCGAAGGGGCTAGATCCGGCGAATAAGGCGCATGCGGTACTAATTAAAAATGCAACTCGTCGATTTTGGACATCGCAACTGTGCTGGTATGCGAGGGAGTGTTTTCTTGGTGAAACAGAATCTTTTTCTTTGCCATTCCTGGCCCTTTGAATCCCAAAAAATTGATGCCATCACCTTGTTTGCCGATAAAGTGGTTTTCGCTTTCTTTGGAGGTGCAGAACTACGTTCTAACCATTGTTTCGACTGTTGTTTAGTTTCGGATGTACTGTAGTATATCCAAGTTTCATTGCAAGTAACAAATCGCCTACAAAACTCAACCGAATTCCGCTTATAAAGGTCTAAATTCTCATTGGAAATGTATAAACGAGTGAATTTTTGATCAGTCGTAAGCAATCGCGGCACCCGTCTTGCCGAAAACTTGGAAAGGCCCAATTCTTTCGTCAAAATGTGGTGTGCGCGTTTTGTTGAAATGTTTACCATGTCTGCTATCTCTCTCACTTTGAGTCGTCGATCTTGCGTAATAATATTATGGATTTTTGTAATCATTTTCTTAGAAGTCACGATTTTGGGTGCTCCAGAGCGCGCTTCATCAACACAACTTGTTCTACCACGTTTAAATTCATTTACCCATCTACTTATTGTGGCGGATAATGGAGCAGATTCACCTAATGTTTCCCGTAACTCATCTTTTATTTCGATAGCTTTCATACCCTTAATTACGAAGTATTCAATCACCGCACGATACTCTGCTTTTTCCATTTTAACAAAACGACGTGTTGCTTCTTTTTCAATCAGCTGTCAAAAATAAACTAATCAACCGATTTATCTAAATATCGGAATGTAAACATATAATTAGGCAACCTAAATTACAGTGTATTTGTTTTACCAATTAGAACGCCACCTATGTGTCATTCTCACTACTTGTCAAACTATACTCGTATATATATATATATATACGTATATATATATATATATATATATAGAGTTGAATTAATGAATACGAGGTTTCGCAAAAATAATCAAGTAAAATAAAGATGGTAATTACTTTTATTTATTTTTAATGCTTATATCTCAGAGTGGGGTCATGCGGCAGGTTTTTGAACGAAATGAGGAAGTTATGTACTCAGAATGAATAAATTGCTCTTTCAAGAATTAAATCTTATATATATATATATATATATATATATATATATATATATATATATATATATATATATATATGTGTGTGTGTGTGTGTGTGTGTGTGTGTATGTGTGTGTAAATATATTTTCAATATTAAAATTTAAATATTTTTTAAATAGATTTTAGTCTGTATATTTTGCTTATACATAACCATCATGTAAATTTTAATAAAAAAAGGTATTATATTGTTATTAAATTTATTTAAATATATATATTTTTATTTTTAAATAAAGAAAATCTTTAATGAATGTAATTTAAATAACTAATGTTGGAACAAATTAAAATACTCAAAATTACTGTAAAATTTTATTATTTTGTTATCTTTTGCGAGGGTAACATATAATTTCTTTATGTGTTGTAGTGTGGATACCTATTGTATGGACATTGGCTCGGTTTTGATTTGTAAGTTCAGAAAATATTTTATTTTTTGTAATTTTGTAATTAAGCTTACCTTTCAATTCATTATTTTTTAGAATATATTATTTGTTTTATTTGTTTTCTTTTTCTTTATTTATTTGCTTTTTTGTATTAACAATAAGATTGTCCTGTAAATGACTTACGATGTTGGATAATAAATTATTATTATTATAATACTCATTTAAGTGAATATTTATTTGTCAAAATTATGATGCTTTTCGAAATATTTTTTAAATCTAATAATATTTCTAAGATTTCGCTGTTGAAAATTCTTTATTGTTCCTTAATTTATCTCTATAAATGTCCTCTTGATATATCTTTAATTTACAATTTCACATTGTTCTCAATTTTTATCACAAATTATTATCTGTTAACATAGAAATCTTTCATGTAATCTCCTTCTTTGACAATACATACATTATATATAACCCCTTCAGATTTATATATATATATATATATATATATATATATATATATTCATATATATTCTTTACTTTTAAACCCTTACTACTAGCTTTGATTAAAGAAACTCTTTCAACTATATATATATATATATATAAAACGATTTTAAATATATATATTTATTAACCCCTTTTTATTCTTAGGCAAGATATATATATATATATATATTCATATATATTCTTTACTTTTAAACCCTTACTACTAGCTTTGATTAAAGAAACTCTTTCAACTAGTTCGAACTTTACTTATCCTTCATATCAAATTATAACTAAAACGATTTTAAATATTGTATAATGATTTATTAACCCCTTTTTATTCTTAGGCAAGATATATATATATATATATATATATATATATATATCATATATATTCTTTACTTTTAAACCCTTACTAGCTTTGATTAAAGAAACTCTTTCAACTAGTTCGAACTTTACTTATCCTTCATATCAAATTATAACTAAAACGATTTTAAATATTGTATAATGATTTATTAACCCCTTTTTATTCTTAGGCAAGATGATTTGAAAAGCTTCTCAGCAATTAGTTACATCCAATTACATTATCAACAAAATATACATAGGTATTATATACGTTTGTGGATCCATTTATGAGTATATTTACATATATCCACTAACTGTGAGTATTTCTGTACGTCATTAGTTATTTTACTGTCCAAAATTCTAAATTAAAATTATTTTAAAATATATCTGATGCTTTTATACATGTATCTTAATTTATAGATATTCAAATGTGCTATCCTGAGGTAGACATTTTAAAAGCGCATACAAAAGCAGTGTTTGTCAAATCCCTAAAACGTGTTTGCGAATTTCACAGGTTGTGCTCCGGTATCCCTGAATCACCAGAGTCGATTCTTACGCGTTGGGGAAATGGCTAGAGACAGCGTTTTACTATTATTAATATTTGGAGGATATAAAGAACACGATTTTAAAATTTGACCCGAAAGAAGATGCAGCTATCAAGCTAAACCAGTCAAAATTTCAATTTTGATAGGTTAAAATAGATTTAAAAATTATTCAGAACAATTACTTCGGACTAGTGAAGTCAATAGAAAAATTAGAATATCCTTCGCTGTCGTTAGTGGAATCTATTAAAACAGTGAATGACTTTCACGCACAGCTATGCGTGTGTTATACAGAAATGTTAAAGTGTTGTAGACAAATATTCAGATTTTGCCATCTTAAGACAAATTTGTTAATGTGCGTCTACAGATCCATTAAGTTGTTCTAAAGATTATTTTAATTATGCAAATATAATTTCACTAGGTGTAGAACGCTCGTTTTTTATATATAAATACATTGTTTCCCCACATCTCACACAGTTTGCTGAAACAACTATGGAAACATATCTTAAGCTACAAATATTTAACAGATCCTATCCGCTTTGTGACTTCACGAAAAATGTGCAAAATGGTAAGTGTTCCGCCACGTTCTAGATATTTGCAATTGATGTATGTATATACTATAAAACGCACGCCTACGGCATGCACCTCAATTTTGTAACTCTAGTTACATAAATACCCTTTTATACATAGAATGACAAATACAATTTTCTACCTTTTCTAATAATTAATGCATTAATTAACAAAACAATATTACCTTTTACTCGTAGTATACTAAAGCCTGTTAATCTAACTTCATACATTTACGAACCTTTAGAGACCCACTACCTGTTATAAAGTTGTAACATTATGTAAAGCACCGTAAATCTTTTCATATTCATAATTTAAGAATTTCAATTCCACTAGGACCGAAAATATTGCTACTATACTGTATTTGAAAAAGAGAGGGACGAACTTCTGCACAGACCCCCAAACCCAAATTACAACCTATAAAGTTCCTAAAAATTTTAATAGAAAGTAAATAAATCAGTAGCATCGTTACATAATCCGCACATTAAAATTCTTGTTGTTATATGTGTAGATATGATATTTGTTTAGAAAATATATGTAATTTTATTTATTATTTTAAAAAAGTTCAAATAATACGTAATCGTAGATACACGTGATATTAACCTGCCCTCTACTAATGAGAATTAACTGTTCCGAGGGTAGCCGTTTATATTTCGTGAACTGGCAACACGGTTACTGTTGCCTCCGATCTGATGATTGCATCGTGCAGTTCGTCATTTTTGACAATATATTTACCTTGACAATTTTATTATCCGGTCGCTATTTCTATTGTTGATAGTAACTTGAAAATTTTATGTCAGCGAAAAAATGGAATTAACTCGCAAACATTTTCGTGCAATTATTTTTCATATATTTCGGCGTGGATTATCTCAATAAGAATGCATCGACGAGCTGAATTCTTTGAAGTACCATCGAAAATTACAGTATATCGCTGTTATAATGAATTTAAACTTGGACGGCGTTCTTTGGACGACGAATTTCGTGAAAGTCGTCCCACAAATGTTGTTGTGTCGTAAAACATTAATGCAGTATCTGAATTGATAATGCAAGACCGTCATGTGACATACCGTGAGATCGAGGCATTTCTAGGTATTAGTAACACCAGCGTGCATAAGATCCTGCGTGAACATTTAGCCGTTAAGAAGCTATGTTCACGTTGGGTACCACATAATTGACAACAGCTCAAAAAATGACTCGCGTCGATTGGTGCCAAACAATGTACAAAAAATACAATGGCGGTGCTTCGAAGAACATTTGTAAAGTCGTCACAGGTGATGAATCTTGGATCTATACGTATGAACCCGATAGTAAACAGTAGTCGACTGTGTGGGTATTCCAAGATGAGCCAAAACCACCAAAAACTGTTTGCGCTCGAAGCACAAAAAAACAAGTGGTCACCTGTTTTTTCGGAAAAACCGCTAACATTGCAACCGTGCGTTTAGAGAGTTGTAGAACGGTCAATTCCGAATGGTACACTATTTGTTTGAGAAAAATTTTTGAAGAAACAAGGGAAGCAAACCGAAAATCACAGATCATTCTCCACCATGACAATGCAAGCTCTCACAGGTCGGTTCAAACAATTGAATATTTGACCGGACAAAACATTGAATTGATGAGCCATCCGCAGTACATCTCTCATCTCCCTCTGCTTCCCTTTTGTTCCCACACGTGAAGAATAAACTTCGTGGTGAACGGTTTTCTACGCCGACAGAGGCAGTTGAGGCATTCAAAACTCATATTGGAGATACCGGCTTTACAGTGACAACAATGCTTTTCGGATTGGTTTAAACGAATGCAAAAGTGCATTGACTTTCAAGGAAGATATTTTGAAAAGCAATAAAACTATTTTCGATAACAAAAATTTTTTGTTTGTTTACTATTCCCGAAATATAAACGGCCACCCTTGTACTTGGTTCTGTTCGGTAATTCGACTCTCTCTTTTTTGAAATACAACTTTGTACTATTGATTGAGATACTAAAAAGTATATAATATGTACCATTGTAATTACATGTATTTTATTTATGTTTCAAAAGAGAGAAAAAACCTTTAGAGAGAGTAATTCCGTCTGAACGGAAATTAAACTCTGTCTTTGAGAAAAAGTTGCGCAGTCGATATTGTTTCGAGATATATATCTCAACAAAGAGAGACTACATTTTCAATTAACTCTGGGAGTTTTTTTTTTGAAATATAAAACATTCTGTCACATAATACTTTTCTATGAACATATTATGATTATTTAGAAACTTTAGACACATTTGACATCGAAATATGGTATTGTATTCCTTTTTGCCTTTAACATACAATAATGTAACATATGTATTTTATGTTATCGTGTAGTATGTATGCGCCATAATCTTTTCTTTTGATGTTTTTTTCCTATAAAGTTCAGAGGAAAATTATTTTTTGAAAGTATTGCTTTAATATTATTTAGACTTTTTGCAATGTTTTTTCTTCCTGAATATTCATAAAACGTGTCTATTAGATTGAAGATTGCATTGTCTTGTATTTAGGGGCAACATACAAATAATAAGAAATTTAGATATCAATTTGAACAAGGAAGACCGTGTACTAATACGAGTAAATGCTACCGCCTTCGTTTATTACTGTAATATCCAGGAAATTTAAGCAATTACTATTTTCGCTTTCTACTGTATACTGAAGTTCTTTGTGGAAGAAATTAAATTCTAACCCACTTTAATTTAATCCCTAAGAGACAAGTTGTCTGCATCTCCCTATATATACATACGCATTGTTATGCATTTTAAATTAACCATTTACATATGTAAATATAAACATTATATAATGATTTTTATATATGCAGATTATATGGTGTGATACCAAAATCACAGGTAATTCATTTATATGCAGTCTGTCGCAGAGAAAACCGAACTTTTATAATATAAAAGCAAAAGGTTACTATTTTTGTAAATTTATCTTTCAAAGTAGTCGCCTTTGGCTTCAATTCAACGCACGGAGTATTAACATGTCGAATGAATTTCTGAGTTCATCTTTAGAGATGTCATTCCAGATCACAGTCGACGGCTTTTTAATGGTTTTGACGTCGGCAGAACACTGTCCTTTTATCGGCAAATGTAGTTTGGAGAATAGATAAAAATTATAGAGGGTTAAATCCGGTGAATACAGTGAATGGTTGATGGTTAAAATGCCATTTGTAGTTAGAAAATCAGACAATCCAGCGCTGAGCGATGAGATAGTAAATCCATTATCATGAAACAAACCCCAGCTACCATTTTCACGATATTGAGGGCTCACACAACGAATACACCCCGAAAGACGCTTCGTAATACCATGATAAGATAATATACAGCATTGACTGTTTGACTAGTTGATACAAACTCTTTGTGCACTATGCCTTTCGAATCATAAAAACAAATCAATATTTTCTTCACTTTTGACTTCTCCAAATGGCTATTTTTCGGTCTTTTTTCACTTGGAAGCGACCATTGAGCCTTTTGACGCTTAGTCTCTGAATCATAATGAAAACACCACGTCTCTCACCGCCAGTTTCAATAGAATACCTGAAGTTTTCTTCCATTTTTGAGTCTTTAATCCAATCTGTACAATGTTGAATTCAGTTAGTTTGTGTGGTACAGACCTTACACAAATCTTTCTCAGTCCCAAATGCTGTATCAAAATGGGACGAATTGAATCTTTGGAGATATTTAATTTCATTCCCACATATCGTAATGAGGATATTGGCTCATTTCTGATAAATTCACGCACAATATATCACAGCAATACATACTGCTGTAATATGCTATCAATGTGAATCTACAAATACATATACATAGAACTATACGTAGATACATTTGATAGTCAAACCTAGATACGGAAGGAAAAGAGAAAGAAATAATGTGTGCCGGCAAATTAGACCTTTACTAAATATAGATAATAATTCCTCAATTTCAATTCATAAATATAAACGCACAGAAACACCAGATAATTTTGTTAATTTAAAATGTTCGTGTTTCTGTAAATTGAAAATTTTCATTAGAAAAATGTACGTACTTATACATATTAATTAAAAAAGTCCACAATAAATTATATATAAAATCAACGTATTGTAGAGTAAAGAAGAAAATAAAAACAACTAAATAAAATAACTTAAAAAGGAATAAAAAAATCTCCCCAAAACGACGTTAATACAATATGATTTAAGTGTTTTATTATCTTCTATCGTGGAAAACCCAAACATACATTAATAAAATGTATAGATAGTTTTGAAATTTCGAAGACAATTCTATAAAAAATACATAATATTATCACCTTCGGTCAATGTCTAATTGAATCGTATGGTTTTAAGTTTTCAATTCAAGTACTAAAATCGCCCGTGTGTACGAAATTTTCCTTACACTTCTCGAATATTTCCCTCAACATCGTATCTAATGAACGACAGAGCTTTTAAAAAACCAGCATAAATTTTAAAATCGCGGGGATTTCGTCCTTTGGTCACGAAATCCTTGTTTAACTGGGTCAAACCGTCGATTCAACCAAAACAAAACTTTTTGTAGCGAAGACCATTGCTGCGCGCTATACACGCTGACTATAGAAACCCAAATATTTACAGTTTGTTTTATGGAAATATCCCTTTTTCATTTCCATACTATGTATGTACGTATATAATATAGCGAACGCAAAAGAGGGGTTTCAGAAAACTCTCACACCAAGCAAACTAATTTTAACTTAATACCCGCCTCTGAAAATCCGAACATTTGGACAATGGAGTAGGAGCACGAACCTTTGAACTTATAATGCTGCATAAAAGTATTTAAGCGAAGCTCATTATGATTTTATATCTAACATTTTTCGAAACAACATTAAAGATTCCGAATAAGCGATTTATTGCCGTAAGGGAGACCTCTATTGATTTTTTTCTAAGTAATAATTATGTCCTTTTACGATGTGAAGCAGAAAATGTTTAATTTTTACCGCTTTTCCTTTCTTTCCATAAAGCAAATTATGGCTCGTTAGTAGACTCCGATACCGCCGTGACATGCTTTTTAATTTCGAAAAACTGCAACTAATTAAAAATTAAAAAAATGAAAAACCTGCCAGGGGTGGATTTCATTACACAAAGTTATCTATTCAAAGTATAACTTGCTAGCCTGTGCAATCGAAGACGGTCCTGTCGGTTGTTAAACAAATTGAAAGCATCGTTTTTTTAAATGAATCAAACAACACTCTGTATACTTGTACGTTGGAGTGAAAAATAAGAAATCTTTTACCCCGTTTTAGAAATTTAAGCAAAATTATATTATTGTATTTGTGTGTTTTAGAAGTAATGTATAAGTTCCTGTTAAATTAATACTAAAATATCTAATATAATCAAATAAGAAAATTAACGATTCAAAGTCATCGGTTTGAAAATCTAGTTTTTCTATATGAATTGAATTTTGTAAATTTTCATATATTAATTTTAAAAAGAACATATTAAGCAGTTTTTCCAGAAACTGGGTCAAGTTCGTTTACAAAAAAAGTTACAATTTGGAATCTATATTTAATCACTAAAGGTTTATATATAACTCCTTTTCACTCCTTGTCACCATCAGCAGATAATTAAGCACTGTCGCACCTGGAAAACTACGGCAAGAAATACCCGTACGAAAAAACTAATTCCGCACACGATCTGTATCGCTGAAAGCCAAGACGCACACTGTGCGTCTTGGTTTCCAGCGGTTATACATACCTTTAGCGATTCAGTTAATCAACCATAGGCTCCATCAAAATCACTTCCTGGAATCTATATAGTTAATTTCTCATTGTAAAGAGCTTAATTATATATTTATATATAATTATTTAACATCAAAATAAGCAGACTGTGAGTTTTAAACAAATATTAGTTCTGTTCTTCTGGGATTTATGGCGTGTTAAAGGATTCGATGTTATACTGCCCGGTGGCCTAATTGGTAAGGCAGCCGTCTACAAAACAGCAGATATAAGTTCGAACCTTTCTTCAGAAATTTTGTAATCAATTTCTGTGATTTAATTACACAGTCCAACCAATAACGAACTTTTCTTATAAATTTGGCTCCCCTTTATGTTTTTTTGACGCGCTGAATCCGAAAATGAACTTTAAAATACCACAGAGAGTAAAGTTTCCTCGCATGTTTACTTTACGTTATTTATGCATTGTAAACGTATAATAATACCTTGGTCTCTACACCTAATTAGTAATAAATGCTCAAATTTTAATTTTGAGTATTTGCGTGATTAAAACAAAGAAAATCACGAAGGCATATACTTTCTAATCTGGGAGTCATGGGTCATTCTGCTTAATAGGGTAATTTGAGGTCCTTTTCATTGCAATAGTGGTTCATATCATCGTGGTTTTTATTTAGTTCACATTTTCATTTAGTTGTGTTCACATCGCGTTCACTGAAATGGCAAGCCGTTGTTGTGCCAACAGCCCTGACAATTTTTGTTTATATTTGTGGCGAGTTTGTGATCAAGAAGCATCAAGTGTATGTAGTGACGCTTGGAAACCAGCAAAAAGCAGCAAAGTTAAAAGAAGGCATATTTGTTAGCCCTAACATTCGAAAACTTATGCAAGACCCTATTTTAGAAAATGCGATGAACTTGAAAGAAAAAACTGCACGGGGTCCACTTAAACAAGTTGTTTTGAAATTTTTGGGCAACCATAAAGACCTTAACTACGAAAATATAGTTCAAAACACGTCGAAAACATTTCGAGAACTTGGATGTAACATGAGTGTGAAGGTGCATTTTTTACACTCACATTTAAATTTTTTTCCTGACAATCTTGGAGCTGTAAGTGAGTAACAAGGGGTGCACTTCGACTAAGATATAAAGGAGATAGAGAAACGGTATCAGAGTCGTTGGAATGTCAACATGATGGGAGATTACTGGTGGACCCTTCTACGAGCAACTCCAGAAGCATCATATAAAAGGAAAAGCTACACTCGAACTTTTCCGCAAAGAGGTTGAGGAAATACAAAACTTTAGATTAATAAGTAAGAAACTGTTCATATTCAAACTTACACTACCATTGTAATAATAAAATATTAAATTCTTTAATTATGCTCTGATAATAGATTACGTACCTTTTAATCTTAACTATATATTTTAATACTATCAGATAAAGATTGCGAGAAATTGGTATGTGGTAGAAAAAAACTGATTGAAAATTTGGATTCAGCACACCAAAATACATAAGAAACAGGATAAACTTTGAAAAAAGTTTTTAAAAAATATTTATATGTTGGCCTGTGTTATCGATGGCGTAGCAGAAAATAATAATTTTCATTAATTTCATGCATTTCTCCATGTATTTTCCAAGGTATTCATTGCAGGAATTGTACTATTCTCAATATAAATCTAGTACGACCAATAATCCAAAGTTGAACTTGCAATAGCGTAGAACAAGATACTTATTAACTCACACAAGATAATTAAAATGATCAAAAGAGAACATTAGCCGGCCATTGCACTTTTAACACACTCAAGATATGACGTGTTCGCGAAGAAATGAACGCTCATTATTATGGTTATCAATTACAAAATCACCGGAAATGACTTTCAATCAATATAAGGACAATAATCATACGATTTGGTTAATTAAATTCTATGAATTAAAACAAAATTAAAATATCGACGAGATCTATGATCGTACGCAACGATTCGGCTGACAGATACGAGAGGGCGTTAAGAGCAACAAGGAACAAATACAATGTGCCTAATCAAATACCATAAACAGAGATTAAAATTATGTTTCTAACACTATTATTTACATAAATTGCTAATTTGGGAAGAGATCATGATGTATTTTACCTTACATTTTGTTGCAAACAATATTAAATGATAGAAAAACTATTTATTTAAAATAAAACATCTTCAGCAGGACTTCCTGGGATATAATGTTCTGTTAAACCTTTAACAATATATCGTATCGTGGTTCAGTAAATAATCCTGTTCACATCCATACTATAATAACTTATCCCTTTAACGATTTGCCCGTTTAAATATATTTGTATGAATTAAGCTACATTTAGTACGGCCGCTTTTAATTAAATTTCAAAATTAAATTCGATAAATTTGAAATGGCATACCATAGGATCTCTTGATTGTTGTGTATACATTTCAAGAACGTACTTATATACATAAACATAATTAAACTTGGTAAACCACATACATTTATTGTATTTAATAATTATTTATAAAAGAAATGTCATGTTTAAAGATAAAATAAAATGTATAACAAAAAAAAATATTGGGTTGGCAACTAAGTACTTTCGATTTTGTAGTATAAAATAAAACACTTTTTTTAAACAAAGAATAGTTTTAATCAATTATATATTTTCCATTTTGCTCAGTGACCTTTTGCCATCTTTCTTTCAGCTGCATGATTCCGCGCTCATAAAATTTCTTGTCCTTATCAGCAAAAAACAAAAACTGAACCAAGTGCGAGTGAAGGTTACCGTCATTTGTGAAAGTTTTACCATTCAAAGAATTCTGCAAACTTCGAAATAAATGGTAGTCAGATGGTGCTAGATCAGGCCTGTATGGGGGATGTGGCATCACTTCCCAGCCAAGCTCTAATAGTTTCCCACGAGTTGCCAAAGATGTGTGAAGCCTTGCATTATCTTGGTGGAAAACTACACCTTTCCGATTTGATAATTCTGGCCGTTTTTCTTTGATTGCGTCATCCAGTTTTATTAATTGTTGACAGTAAACATCAGAATTGATCGTTTGGTTCCTTGGAAACAGCTCAAAAAACACCTTTGTAATCCCACCAAACTGACAATATGATCTTTTTTGGATGCAATTCAGCTTTCGATGTGGTTTGAGCTGGTTTATCGCGTTTGCTCCATGATCGTTTTCGAACTATGTTACTGTACAGGACCTATTTTTCATCACAAAAGTTGATTCTTTGTGTTAAATGAATTTCTTTCAATTCGTGAGGTACCCAAATATCAATCTTCTTAACTAGCCCAAGACATTTTAAATGTTTTTCAATTGTTGTGTGCGATACATGTAGCCTCTCCGCAACCTCTCGAATAGTTATATGACGATCCTCTTCAATTATGACTTTGATTTGGTCATCATCAACTTCAGTAGGCCGACCAGAACGTTGCTCATCTTTGAGGGAAAAATCTCCAGAGCGGAATTTTTTATACCAATTCTGACACATGCGCTCTGTTAAGCAATTAGCACCATAAACTTCACATATCTTTTTGTGAGCCGCAGCAGCTTTCTTTCCTTCACGGAAATAAAATAGTAAAATATGTCGAAAATGTTCGTTTCTGCACTCCATTTAAAATTAACCCACAACTAATAGCTTTAATAAAAATCACGCACTACTTGCTTCTGAAGTTACGTCAATGTGACTAGTATCACGCAACAAACGATAAAGTACACCACTAACATACGTTATACAAAAAATAAAGCAACGATCTCTATCAGTAAAAACCGAAAGTACTTAGTTGCCAACCCAATATAATGTATAATATAATAACATAATATATAATTCTCATAAATATACAAGTAAATAAAAGTTGTAAATTTACAAAATTATATGTTAAGTGGAAGAAAAGGTTAATTGAATGTTATCTTAATGATTATAGTATAATAAACAAACATGGTAAATGGTGATATTGTTTAAATAAAATTGAGATGGGATGACAGATATATAGAAAGTACATGAAAAGTAAATATAGAATGTAGATAACGTTATTTAAAAGAATATAGAATAAGTGAATCATAATCAAAAGAAAAAGTAAATAAAATCCCTTTCCACATTAATTTTCGTATTCTGTATACGTATTTCAACAACTAAGTTGTCATCACCAACAGATAACCAATCACTCTTGAATCTATATGTATGAGTGCGATAGTAAACAGCAGTCGACTGTGTGGGTATTCCAAAACCAACAAAAGTTTTTCGCGCTCGAAGCACATCAAAACAAATGGTCGCCAGCTTTTTTCGAAAAAAAGCGGTCACATTGCAACCTTGCCTTTAGAGAATTGTAGAACGGTCAATTCCGAATAGTACACAACTATTTGTTTGCCAATGGTTTTTGAAGAAATAAGGAAAACAAACCGAGAACGACAGATCATTCTTCACCATGACAGTGGGAGCTCTCAAAAGTCGGTTCAAACAATTGAATATTTGACCGGGCAAAACATTGAATTGATGAGCCATCCGCCGTACAGCCCTGATCTAGCACCGTGTGATTTCTTTTTGTTCCCACGCGTGAAGAATAAACTTCGTGGTCAACGGTTTTCTACGCCGACAGAGGCAGTTGAGGCATTCAAAACTCATATTGGAGATACCTGCTCTACAGTGACAACAATGCTTTTCGGATTGGTTTAAACGAATGCAAAAGTGCATTGATTTTCAAGGGGAATATTTTGTAAAAGTAATATAACTCTTTTCGATAATAAACATTTTTTTCTGTTCGCTATTAGCGAAATATAAAGGGCCACCCTTGTACATATATTCAGAATAAAATTTTATATAATTCATTATTTTAAATGAGAATATAACAATTATCCAATAGAATAGCAAACAAGGTATAAACATGTTAATTAGCATGATGATATTTGTAAAATCGAAGGTTATTTAATATAACTAGAAGTAATAAATCACAGATATTGATTTACATAATATATTTAGCAATTATTGCAGGCAAGGAACAAACGTCTGCCTCGGTAGCGCAGATGGCAGCGCGTAAGTCTCATAATCTTAAGGTCGTGAGTTCGATCCTCACCCGGGGCACTTTTTTATATAAGTTATTGTTATAAGTTATTATTATAAGACATAAGTTTCACAGCTGTTAAAAATACATGATTGAAAAAAAATTGAGAACTGTTCACTGATAATAAATTCGGTGTGTAACAGTTTACCTGATGAGATTTGGTACATCGAAGCGCGTTGTAAACAAGGCATTATTAAGGTTAGAATTCATTCTCATATGATCACCGTTAAAAAACAGCTTAATCAAAATTATATTTTCAGAAAGAATACCCATGGAAGCACACGAACATGTGCCTCGGTAGCGCAGAAGGCAGCGCGTAAGTCTCATGATCTTAAGGTCGTGAGTTCGATACTCACCCGGGGCATTTTTTGTATATTTCAAAACTATTAAAAATACAGTTTAGGGAAGATTATTTTTTTTTAACTAATGCTATTGAAAAATTCTAATTTTAACCACTTTTTATATACTACTGTGGGCAAAAAATAGTGAGACTTTGTTCATAATTTTTAAATTCTTAATTTATTCTTCCAAATCTATTTCGTCCCACTCAAAGTAATCCCCCCGGGCCCCAATACACTTATGCCCACGTTTCTTCCAATTCTCGAAACAGTTGTTAAAGTCAATTTCAGGAATAGCCTTCAATGCGCGTAGCGATTCACGTTTAATGTCTTCAATTGACTCAAAACGGTTTCCCCGGAGCGGTCGTTTGAGTTTGCTGAATAGCCAGAAGTCGCACGTAGCTAAATCAGGCGAATACGGTGGTTGCGGCACGATATTGGTTGAAAATTTGGCGAAAAACTCACGTAGAATTAATGGAGTATGCGACGGTGCATTATCGTGGTGCAAAAACCAAGAGTTGTCGGCCCATAATTCTGGCCTCTTTTTACGAATAGCATTGCGCACACGACGCATAACACTCAGATAGTATTCTTTGTTGATAGTT
Source organism: Dermolepida albohirtum (assembly GCA_031893035.1). Lineage (NCBI taxonomy): Eukaryota > Metazoa > Arthropoda > Insecta > Coleoptera > Scarabaeidae > Dermolepida > Dermolepida albohirtum. Next base: position 78,231 of record JAVIWB010001263.1, on the reverse strand, counting down.
TGGCCGGTCGGAAAGAATTTAGAGTGCACCACACCTCGATAATCGAAAAAAACTGTCAACATAACCTTGATATGTGACTTGCTTTGACGTGGTTTTTTGGGCTTCGGCTCACCTTTGATACGATATTCGGCCGATTGATCGTCTGTTTCCGGGTCATAACCGTAGATCCAAGTCTCATCTCCAGTTATGATGCCTTTCATTTTGTCTTGATAGTCGGAAAGCATTGTTTCACAGACGTCAACGCGACGCTGTTTTTCGAAAAAATTGAGTGATTTTGGAACAAATCGTGCTTTCACTTTTCTTAGGCCCAAATGATCTTTCAAAATGGTTTTCACTGATCCTTCCGATATTCCAACAATGCCAGTAAGGTCTCTGACTGTTAATCGTCGATTCTCAAGCACCAACTCCTTGATTCTATTGATGTGTTGATCATCAGTTGATGTTGATGGCCGTCCTGGACCTGGTTCGTCATCAACGTGTTCTCGGCCCTCTTTGAATAATTTCTACCAATCAAAAACACTTGCTCGCGACAAAGAATTATCACCGAAGGCCTTTTGCAACATTCTGAACGTTTCGGCACCAGAAATTTGATTCAGTACACAAAATTTAATGGAACTTCTTTTTTGAATAATTTCACTCATTGTAAAAATCGCCGAATGCAGTTTTTGTACTTCAGAAAGACAAGCGTATACTAAACACTAATGATTATTTTGATGTGAAATTTGGCACAGATGTCACTGACAGTCATACTAACCTAGAAAAAGAATATTTCGACGAATGGGTTTTCGCGCGAAATTTAAATTAAAAAGTCTTACTATTTTTTGCCCACAGTAATATATATGTAATATGTAACGCAAAAATGTTTGAAAGAATTTACGTACTCCGCTCGAGACTCGAACTCGCGATCTCATTCTCTCCGGCTATCATCATCATTAGACCAAGAAGGCAGTAAACTGAAAAATTTAATTTTAACCGCTTTTAACATCGTATAAGTAATGCAGAAATTTTTGAAATAGTTTCTATTCTTCGCGCGGGAATCGAACCTGCATTGTCTCCATAGTCTATGGCGATGACGCTTTCCCAGAGAAAATAATATCGCAGGTTCGAGTCCTGTGCGAAAAAATAGAAATTTCTTCAAAAACTTCTGGATACTTTCCGTCTGCCTGTTACGTTCTTAGCAGGTAAACTCAGTCGTTTAGTGCTAAGGATAATTCTTAGAATTAATAATTGTAGATACTGCAGATACTGTAATTGCCAAGAGGTGTTTTATTAAGGTTTGAACATTATGCAACTCTAATAATTTCCCAGACAAATACATTTTGGAAATTAAATGTTTTATTTCAAGTGTTTCTGTGCATTATAGTAAACGAAATTCCAACTAGGAACAACCAACACAAACACAACATTAATATGTATAAGTTTTGATAGACTTTGATATGCTGGTTTCAGATCACAATCATCTTTGAAACACCAGATGCCAAAATCATCGAGGATATATCCAGGCTAATAAGCCTTAAATGATCTCCAGCTTCTCTAAACATCTCTGTGCTCGACGTTGTCTCTAAAATATGTCAGTCATTCTGGCATTAGTTAATTTATTAGCAACTCTAATAGCCAATCGACAACATCACAATACGAAATTTTTAATTTGATTAAAAGTTTCACGATTCTGCCAATCAGCAGATGAAATTACTATTTCAAGTACTTGTTATTTGAGTTTCTGCAATGGTAAATCCATTTGAGAGTGATCTTTCAAAAAATATTTATATTTCTTTTGTTATTCCGAGTCGTTTTGATTTAGTGAGACTTTTTAAACACAGCATGCAAGAACAAATAACATTTCTTTATCAGTTCTAATTAGTTATGATCTGACTCGAGTCATTTGTGTCGCAGCCTGTATAAGTACAGGGTGAGGCACAAATGACTACCGAATATTAGACAACCCTAGAACCTATTCAGAAATTTATCGCAGCTTAAAAGAGTAATGTTTGCCATTATTGCTTCACATTCACATACTCCAATTACTTAGCTTTGAAAATGACATCCTCTAAATGCCAGTCACACTGTTCTATGCAATGCTAAGGGGATTGTGTTATGATTTCTCTCGATGCGTAAATGTTTTCTAGGGTTCGAACACTGCGAGACTTTCCAAGCAGGGTAATATTTAAAGTCGAATTTGTTCTTCTCAAATTAGTAACACACAATAATATTGTTTTCGCGTTGCTTTAGCATGTTGACGTACGTCAATTGTCTACGAAATGAGTATTGTATTGTGATAAGCCAAAATAAGTCACAGAGCACAGTAACCAGTATTTAAAGCAAATGGCGCACATTGCTCTTTCAAACTGAAATTAAATAACTTCTTTTTCTCAACCCATTTCCAGAGAGACCGATCCAATAAATTTGTTTATACTGGTACCGTGACCCAGACATATACTTCGTAATCTAAAAAAATGAAACTTTTTTTCTTAAATTTCACCCGTTGCAGACAGATACCAATCGCTAAAATGTATATAGTTTCTATCTATCATCATACAATTTCGACACAAGCCAATATTGGTTTGGGACCAAATGTAAGTTTAATAGTAATACAAAAATAGTTTCAATTCATCGATTTTGAGGAGTAATTCACGTGCATTTGCGTTTTCCATATAAATATTCGATAAAGTATGTATAAACTAATATAAACTCTGAAAGTTGCACTTTCACTTCGCACATACATACGTTAGCATACGTGTTGAAAAACAGGAAACGTCTGTTGAGTTGCAAGATTTATTCTGAAGTATCGAAGGGAATTTTAAAATAAATTATGCGTCTGACAGATGTGGTGCTTAATTCAACATGGAAACAATTTACACAATTTTATAGATAATATAATTCCATCAGCACATTACAGATACTGAAATTAAGGCTATTGTTGATTTATGACGTGACACACTGAAGGGAATTCATGTAGATTCCCTCAGGTTTGACTGTCCTCAAATAAATGTTATAAGTAGAGTTGGGATATCTTCCGGTAGGCCTGAATCGTAACGAGATGAGTGTACGAACAAACAGGCGGTCTTGCGGTTCCTGCGTTATTTATATTGCTGTTTTGCTTTATAAATAACACTCTTATATTATTCACCGCTGTTATTGCTTTGCGTAAAATGGGTAAGACTGACAAAATGTCTGCAGCATGACGTAAGTTTCCACATTTGTCTCGGAGAGCAACATACGCCGTGCTAAAAAGACGTTTTTATGTTTACAAAATGACTGCTCGACATCTATGAATGTTATACACACATAATTAAAATAATATTTAGAAATAGATAGCGGATCTATACACGCACTAACACAAATATATATGTATGTCTTAATCTGGTAAAATTGAAGTCTTTGTTTATATCATTCGCGAACTTTTCTACAATACGTATATTCTTATGTCACTTGTAGCGAATAGCAGTGACTGTACATCGTTCAGTAAGCATTGACTCTACTAACGATACCCCAGTGTTTTGAATCAAATAAACCTTTATAGTTGTCGTTAATTTGATTTAAATCGATTTCAATGAAAGTATTTTCATATCTTGTCTGACTTTTCTTAATTCCTGCAGATTCATTTGGTTTGAATCGTAGAACCACAGATTTTATTAGTTGGAAATTCTCGCTTTAATAGAAAGCCGCTTTCAGCCATGTTCCCAAACGTGTGAGAATTGGCTCTGATGGCTAAGGAATACCGAGGCAAAAATCATTTGGTATTTGACATTAATATATCCACCTCTGGATAACATTGTCAAATACTGTGTACTACAAGGTGTAAAGCATAAACTTTACACGTCACATGTAAAACTCCCTCACACTTGTCTCTAAGGCAGCAGTCTCCACTACGCATTGTCGCTACATCATCGCTCACAAACATCAACAGTTGGTCAATTAATAGCTGAAATTTTCTTAGCATATCAATCATTACCTTCATAATTGCTTTGTTAGTACAATTCTCTAATGTTTTACTAGGTAATACAATGAGAAATGTCGCTTTAACAGGATTTAGAACGCGTACTATAATATTCAAAATAGGATGTTTTTTCGTTCTGTCGCGTCATTGACACATAACCACAGATGTTCATCTTTTACTACAGGTTTTATCGTGTTGTCGATGTCATCACGAACAGTTAGCATATGGCTCTAACGCTCTCAAAGTTGGTAACTTGCAGTTGAGATTGTATTTATTAGAGAAGTCATGAAACGGTTGCTTATTGAGTAGATGAAGTCTTAAATCACCGATGATTATCATGAACAGGAAATCAAACAATTGCGTTTTTGGTGGCATGCTATTTTTCTTACTTTGGTGTTGTATACTCTTTATATAATTTTTAAAGTCTCGTTTTTCCCTTACACATGTTCATAACACTTAATAATTATACGTTCACCTTATAAAAAGATACGCTCTGTACTAACTCATAATACTACACTTCATCTATCTTTTTACATTACACTAGTGAGGGTGCTGCGTACTAAGTACGAACTTGGCCCGCTGGAAGACATCGCAACTCTGCTTATAGGTAACCATTAGAATTACGATATGAGTTAAATATCAATATTTAAATAATTAACGTTGTGCGATCTATTGAGCTTACAACAATTAGGATACGCTATGCATATTGTAACTTAGATGAAAGCACTGAGTTAAATCTCAGATTACATTTTTCTAATTTGCTGTTATGACAACGTTAGCAAATTTTTGAAACTGCTTTTCGTAATTCATACGAGATTTACTGGGAAGCAAGTAATAGAGGAAAACTTCTCACTCGCTTTACAATAGAAATTGAGAATTTATTTATGAATTACCCGTGTAGGATTCGAACCCGCGATCTCATTCTCTCCGGGAATGTGCTATTACCATTAGACCATGAAGAAAGTTAATTCGAGTCCTTATAATGTGCCATAAATTGCATATGAAAACAGTTATTAAATGAAAACCTACGATAAGTTATTAATACATTTTATGGACTCGAATTAACTATCTCCGTGGTCCAATGGTGATGGCGCATTCCTGATTAGAATGAGATTTGATCAATAAGGTTGATATATAACCCCTTTCCACATTAACTTTTGTAAATTCTGTATACGCATTTCGACAACCAAGTTGTCATCATCAGCAGATAATTTCAAAGTGTCGCACCTGGTAAAACACGGCGAAAAACAACTGTACGAAAATCAAACTCCGTACGCGATCCACACCGTTCAAAACCAAGATGTACACTGTGTTTGTTTCACAAGTTTTTTAAAAATTATTTTTACTTAAACTAACATGCACTACATTGAAAAAGGGAATTACGGTCAAGACAGACAAGTGCCTGCCTGTGATTTATTACATTGTTCCTCCTCTGACATTAATTAGAGAGAAAAGGGTCCATTGTACGGGGCCAGTTTCATTATTGTTCACCACATGGTTTAAATTCTTTAAGATGTGCATGCTTTCATACGTGTCTAGAATTTACAAAAGTTAATGTGAAAGGGGTTATATATCAACCTTATTGATCAAGTCAATCAACCACAGGCTCCATCAAATTCAACTAGAATGAGATTATAGGTTCCTATCTCACGCGGAGATCAGAAGCTTTTTCAAACACTTCTGCGTTACATATACGAGATATAAAGGGGTTAAAATTAGAATTTTTTTCAGTAATTAATTTATTTTATTTCAATATTGTACAGCTTTGCAAAATTGTACACATATCTCGATAAAAAACATAAGTATGCAATAAAATAAAAATAAGCATCACCCTATTTGTAAGAATATACGAAATCGATGTTGTAAATTGAAACCATATAATACGAACAAAATTTTTCTTTATATACTCGTACTCTGGTGTGTATATTATAGCGCATTCATGACATGAATCAACTGCCAGTATTTTATTAAAGCTTTCATTTTTACTTCTTCGCAGAAACCTGCTCGTTGCAGAATCCTCAGATTTTTAAGCAATTATCTTTCTCGTTTTCTACCAAATGTAGAAAAATATTTGGAGAACGATTATAATTACGTTTTAACTAAATCATTGACAATATCTTTATCGTACTATTGTATTCTCTTTGAAATACTTAACGAGTTCCTTTCAAACATTATACCGCTTTAATTTTATCACCACTAACAAGATTTTTCCTCGAAATTCTAATTTATACATAATCTTATTCATGTAAAATATTTGATAGGGACGTCTCACTTGATTCATACACAATCTCTTAAGAAAAGATTAAAAAAATTCCTTTCACTTTGTTATTAAAAAATATCGTGAGATTAAATACTATAAATGACGATTATTCAACTTCATCTGCATAAAAATTGCTTATCTTTGACTTATTTTTATCTTTGAATTTAAATAAAGTGCATATGTTTGCTTGTACTAATAAAGGGTTTTCCAATAGGGACTTGACAACTTTTAATTCAATTTGTGAACGCACCCTTTCACTAATCATCGAACTGTTACTGTCAATTTATTCAGTAAACTTAACATTTTCAATATGGTAAAGTACACGAACGAACAACGTCTGCAAATTATAAAAATTTACTACAGAAATTCGGAGCAGGTGACCGCTACTTTAAGAGCGTTAACTCCGATTTTCGGTCGTAATTCTCGCCCTAGTAGACAGGCAGTAACAAGTTTAGTGCAAAAATTTGAGTCTACATATTCGTTGTGTGATGTTGCCGTGCTAGTGAGATAACGGGTTGGTCGAAGTGTTGAAAATATCGCTGCCGTTGAAACGTCCGTAGCAAATGATCCAAATCAGTCAATTCCACGGCGTTCTCAAGAGTTGGGCATCGCCCAGACCACTTTATTTTGCGTAAGGATCTTGGTTTACAGCCATACAAGATCAAGCTGACTCAAGAATTGAAGCCGATGGACCATTTGAAGCGACGTACGTTCTCCGATTGGGCTCTGGAAAAGATGCGCCAAGATGATCAATTTCATCGCAAAATCATTTTCAGTGACGAAGCTTATTTTTGGCTCAATGGGTTCGTCAATAAGCAAAATATGCGTTATTGGTCGGGTGAAAATCCACATGTGCTTCATGAAACACCACTTCATCCACAAAAAATAACTGTTTGGTGCGGTTTGCATGCCGGCGGCGCCATAGGGCCATATTTTTTCGTCGACGATAATGATCGTCACGTTACTGTGAATGGTAATCGTTATCGCGCCATGATTACCGATTATTTTTGGCCCGAATTGGAAGATATGGACTTGCACAACATGTGGTTTCAGCAGAACGGTGCCACAAGCCACACAGCACACGTTACAATCGATTTATTGAAGAGTAAGTTCGATGAGCGTGTTATCTCAAGAAATGGACCAGTCGATTGTCCGCCTCGTTCGTGCGATTTAACGCCTGTAGACTTTTTTCTTTGGGGCTACGTCAAGTCATTGGTCTATGCCAACAAGCCGACAACATTGGAAGAACTCAGAACTAACATTGAACGCGAAATAGCAGCCGTTTCGGCCGAATTGTGTGGCCGAGTCATCGAAGATTGAGTCCAACGAATCGACCGCTGCAAACGTACCCGCGGTGGCCATATGAACGAATTCGAGTTCCATTCATAAATGTTTCGATTGTACTTCAACCCGATAATAAAGTTTTTGAAATATCTCAAATGGTCTGCATTTTATTTGAAAAAAAGTTGTCAAGTCCTTATTGGAAAACCCTTTACATTAAATGAAATCAATAAAATTATTTATGATTTTAACATTGCGAAACAATGAATCAATACTATTTTATAAATTATGTAAACCTTCACCTAATGCCTATACTTTACCGTCTTTCTTTAGTCAATTATGTTTTGAATAATAATAATATTAAAAAATGCAAACTATGTTGGAACAAGACAATACACAGAGACAGAGAAATTACCAATAATAGACCAGAGACTACACTACACAAAAGAAAACTACACAACAGACATAGCGATATCAAATGATGCAAACATTACGCAAAAAAAGTAAGAAAAAATAATTAAATATACAGCACTGGCAATTGAACTAAAAGAGCTTTGGAACCAAGAACCAGTAACAATGGCACCGATTAAGCGCGCATTCACTGATGATATATTTCGAAAGCGGTCGGATATACCCGAAGTCAAGATTCATATGGGTATGAATGTAAAGTATGAATGTTGGATTAAATTGATGATAGTGAATCGATGGCGTTCTTAGTTATGTTCGGCGGGTGTTAATAGATTTCTTAACCGACTTTCGACATTAGAATACACTGACACTATTACTTAATGTATTGTTTGCAATATCAACATTTTTACCTTACAGTATTTTGTTTGTGTAAAAGACATGTTAATAGCAAACAACACTCATTAAATGCGCAACGTGATGTACCATATTATAAAGTTCTATATGACTCTATTTTTATGTTAAGTGTGTGCAACATTCCATAAAATATTGTAGACAATGAAGAATTTCGAAATTTTGGGTAATGGAGATTGCCAACAAGACGTCAATTACAGCATATTTTTCCTCGGGTGAAATACACGATTACAAATCAAATAAAAGCAGAGTTAAGAGATCAAAAAATGTGCTTGGTGGTAGATGAAACAACGGATGAAAGAAAGAATAGTATTTTAAATGTGTTAGTGCGCAGCGGTGAGATTTTCTTAGCTCTTTTTTTACATAGTAGAATATTACAGAGGATAGACGCGAAGAGGATAGTAGCCTGTACTGCCTGCATCAATATATCGGCAACCCAACGTGTAATGTTGGTTACAGATGGGGGTTCGAATGTGGTTAAAGCTGGAAAGTTACTAAATCAATCTTATTCTCAATTGCTTTATGTAATCTGTTTGCTCCATGCATGCCATATTTAAGTTGAATTTATTAGAACCAGTTATCCAAAAGAAAACCAACTTATAGTTTCTACCAGAAAAGTTTTTATTATTGAATCTCCAAAAAGCATTTGTGAGTTTAAACAGGCTTGTCCGGACATTCCTCAGCTATCACAGCCGGTATTGCCGAGACGGGAAACGTGGCTTAAAGGTGTTTTATATTATGAGAAATTTTTACACATTATTAAACTTTGTATCTTAAATTTAAATCCGCAAGATGCCCAAGCAATTTCAGATAAGACTGGTTTCAGATACCGAAATCCATACTCAAATAGAACAAATTTCCGAAAATTATTCAATTCTTTTAGATACTATTTCTAAGTTAGAGAACACATAGGTATATATTACCTCAAGGTCTCGTTAGAGAATCTAACAGATAGTATGGGAAGATTAACAACTGATAAATTGTGTGCGACTATAAATAAGAACCCCGATTTTCAGACTATTGTGCGTATAGATAAGAGTTTAACCAAAAACCAAAAGTATATGATGCGAACCGCGAACACCACATCATTAGACGCAGAATGCTCCAAATACGCCAACATATTTTCACCTTCCCGTAGGAGTATAACTGTGTCAACACTGGAAAGCATAATAATGACACAAAACTACAGCGAATTTTTGTGTCACTCTACATCAACAACCCAAAAAGAAAACTAAAATAGTAAGTACGTAATTACATTTATTATTTTTAATATTGATAGTAACTGAGTCGTATGCTACTGCGAAAGTACTCGTTTCTGTAGCCTTAGTACCGATTGTGATGTCGGTAAAAGATATTGCCACAAAATAATTTGACACACAAACTCGTATATAGTATCAACACAACAGCAATAATCATAATATATATAACCTGGCTATTTTCGCTGTCAAACGCTTAACGTAGAATACAAAATTAATTACCTGACCGACTAGTGCGAATTCGTTTTGACAGCTGCGTTTCTTTCTCTTACGCCCACTAGCTGCTCTGCTTATGATCTAAGAATTACATTGGAAAAACAATTACCTACCATGCCCAATGAATTTCTTCCCTCTGCCTCAGTGTGGTGCAACATTATTATTGTTATTACTTGCTGCAAATGCCAATGACATCATTTGTTTGTATCTTATAGAATGATTAGGAAATGCTGTATTGATTGATTAACATGGACGAATAAGCTAAGAGCTCCGATCTCAAAGTAAGGAGAGGCGGCGAAGCTTCCACCAAGAGGAAAGCATGGAAGGGCGAGCAGGCATACGACGATGGTGCCGGAAATTCATCTGCCTCTTTATCTGAGGGACCACTCGAGGACGACCGAACACATATTGGTGTATTTGAATATTTGTATATAATGAAGTAAATGAAGTATGTAAGGAGCGAATTACTTTCGCACATTTGGAGTTATAATATATATAGATAAGTAGGACATGGGCTAGGCCTGCATTTAGTATTATTTAAGGACTAGTTTAGATTTAGCAAACTAGATTTTAGCATTAAAATAGTAATCACTAAGGTTGATATATAACCCCTTTCCACATTAACTTTTGTGATTCTGTATACGCATTTCGACAATCAAGTTGTCATCACTAGCAGACAATTGCAAAGTGTCGCACCTGGTAAAACACGGCGAAAAATACCTATACGAAAACCAAACTCCTTCTACACCGCTGAGAACCAAGATGTACACTGTGTGTTTGTTTCACAAGATTTTTAAAATTGTTTTACTTAAACTAGGATGAACGACATTGAAAAAGGAACACGGACAAGACCGATAAGTACCTGCATGTGCTTTATTATAGTGTTCCTCCTTCTCTGACATTAAGCAGACCGAAAAGGGTCGTCTGCATAGGTCCGGTGTCATTATTGTTCACCACATGTCTTTTATTCTTTAAAATGTGCATGCTTTCATACGTGTCTAATTCTCGATAATTATACACTTTCTTTATCAAATGTAAACAATCCATATTAACACTTGTGAAACAAACACACAATGTGCATCTTGGTTCTCAGCGGTGTAGAGGGAGTTTGCTTTTCGTACAGATATTTTTCGCCGTGTTTTACCAGGTGCGATACTTTGCAATTGTCTGCTGGTGATGACAACTTGGTTGTCGAAATGCGTATACAGAAATACAAAAGTTAATGTGGAAAGGGGTTATATATCAACTTTAGTGATTACGTTAATCAACCACAGGCTCCATCAAATTCAACTTAAAATAGTAAGGTTAGCACATCCAGTGTAGTGCCGCAGGCGGAGCAGCGAATTTTTTCGACATGTGTTGTCACATAAAATTAAGTTACCAAATAAAGTGTTTTGATTAGGCTACATACGATATAAATTTACAAAAAGATGGATATAAGAATGCTTATCAACTTCGGTAACCCCCGTATTTTATTCTGATGTTAAGCAGCTTTTACAAAGAGAATTATAAACTTCAATAACTTTTGCAAAAACTAAACTGAAGTGTGTATCCCTGAACGCTGTAAAATTACGAGTTCTTTCACGTTTCAGATCTCGACATTCATCAAAAGAAAGTACTTTATAATTTAGAGTAGTGTAGAAGTTTCGAATGTAACAAATCCAGTCGCCTTTATCGAATCTGTTGCGAGTTAAAGAAATTAATTCTTGTATTCTTTCGTTTTTCCTTTTTTTAGCAGTTGGAGATATTTCATCATGATAATTTCATAGAAGATTTTATTTTTGTAGAGATCCAATTACTATATTCGAAAAATGATTTCGACAATTGTTAATAAGAAAGTTTTAAGTCATTAAGATTCTGCCACCTATTCAGAAATAAAATTTCTTGACAACTAATAAATAAATCTACTGCCAACTTATATTTCCAATTAAAGAAGATTATTGGTTTCTAACTTGTTTATAGTATAGATTAGATCTGCGTTTTTCAACTGTTTAATATTTTTCCAATTTTCAATCACAATTGTCAGCCTCCCTCCACCTCTCGTCGCGCCCTCTAGATCTAATTATGAAAATATTTTCTATTTTAGGGTACATATTTTGACCACACAACGATATCGTCTTAATTGCATTGCCACGAAGGGATAAATTTATTGATATTTGGCAACACCGATCCGCTGCATTGATAACAAAAATTATTTTCCAAAAATGCTGCGCTTGTAAATGAAAAAGCTTTACTTGCCTTTTATAGCAATCCATACCTCTATCAAGTGATACTGTTGCCTATGGAATTAGTTATATAGTTGAAGATGTCAAGCATCAGCTTCTCGGGAAATTGCATGACAAATCGTTTTCAATTGATGAGGAAACTGATAGCAATGAAGATGCTCATTTAATTTCCTGTCTGCTTTGAAGACAAAATGTAGATCTCAACTAAATATAGAGAAAGAATTCGAGAGTGTTAATTTCAAGTATTAAATCTTCTTTCGAAAAGCTTTACCGTGCAAAATAGGCCCGAGAGAGTCACTGATAATTATTAAACTTGTTTGTAATTTACGTCAAAATGTATTTAATTGGTTTTCTTTCAGTAAATTAAACAATTTTTGAAAAAAAAATTAATCTTTTCTTCCTTTTTCGATATGACCGCTTTCGGAATATATCATCGCCGCCAATGAGTGCGCTTTCGTTTTTGCAGACTTATTTGTCACCCATAGTCGAAATACTTAATACAAAAGAATTAAATTTAAACGGTAAATTGCCTACAATAGGTTTTAAACATAAATCGAATAGAAATTATTCATTCGTCATACGTCAGCTTTTTTCTTTTGCAAGTAAATAAGGAATCATTTTAGTTTTAGCGTTTACAGCATAGAGTGTTTCCCATGCCATTTCGAAATTTACAGGACCAATGAAAAACAACATTATGTTGTATATAGTAAATATAAAATTTCTTTTAGTACCCCCCAAATTGAAAATATGTCAGCCTTCTTAGGCAAATATTTAAAAAATATTTCGCACAACTTAAATAAATAGTCTAAGGTATCGAGAGTTTATTATTATATTACTTTAACAACTTTCATATTAGATAACTTCTTTCATGTTAGACACACGAAAAAGAGCGCTCATATTTTCATCGTTGTATTACATTTAACAAATTTAATGTCATTGGAGTAAATACCGTCCTGCAAAAAGAGCTTAGACCTTTATTTTCGGTAGCTTTTAACTTTACAGCCGTTATCTCCTTGTGTATACATGACACTAAATTCGGTTCATATTTATCCATGAAACATTTATTCCAGTTTACGTTACGTGCTTTTTTTCGTAGCTTCCGTTTAGTGTAGCCGTTTTTTTTTTCTTCTCATGCACCAAACACTTAACGTGAATCTTTATGTAGAGGTCCCCTTGTAGGTCATAACTATAAATGCCGAAAGAGAAGGAAGAATGCAGAGAAATACATTTCGTAACGTATCACGTATGGTCAACCTATCATAAAAGAGTCCGACTTTCCCTCTACATTTATTTGGATTATAAAAAATCCACATTTGCGTAAAATCCGTCTGGATTATAACATAAGTTTGAAGCAAAAAACTAGATTTATTTTTTAATATCATATTTTATACAAATATGAACATTTATTACGTAAATAAATACAAATTGAAATCACATATTGTAGCCATTGTAATAAGTAAAGCGATCATATTTGGATACTATGCATGAGCCGAGAGGGAAGGTGGTACGGATGTCTCCGGCTAGTCAAGGCCGTCACCGACGTATATCGGACATATTGTTGGATGTAATAAGTTTAGTCGTGTATGGGTTTTTATTGCATTGATAACGATCAACATTTAATATTGCATTGTAGTGTAATTACGAGTACGAAATGGAAGAATAACAGGCTGTTGTGCGTGGACAGTGTAAATAAATTTATCAGGCAATTCCCAGACCAAAAACACGATGCTGTTAAAGTAATTTACTTAGGGTGTCATACATGATATCTCTTTTGGAAGAAAAGAGACTGCTTTATACACGAAAACACACAAAAACACAAACATATAAAATAGTATCCGACATCTCAGAATCAGTTTGGTTTATAATTATAATAATAATCTTTAATGCCCAACAATTACACAGACCATTTACAGGACATAATGCACTTAAAATAAAATTAAAATTTAAACAAAAATAGGTGCAGTTAATGTAATACAAAGAAAATTAAGAATCCAATTAACAAAACAAAAATATACGCACTTATAATAATGTAATCCAAGTCATACAAAAAAAAACTGAACCAACAATAACAGATGCAAATTAACGAAAGGGATCCTCGTAAAATACATTGACGTTTCTGGACATATGTACCAATGGAGCCTTATAGAGAACATTGGTTCTTGCCCTAGCTATTGAAAAGTTCGCCGATTATCTCGTGTCAAAACTAGGCACGAGGAAATCAACCTGGGACAACAGCACAGGGGAATCAATAAAATTATTTACTAATTTATAAAGAAAACCGCCACTAGCTTCCTCCCTGCGTATACCAAGAGAATCAAAATTGCGCCTAGCAAGCAGACCCTCATACGTCGAACCAAAGGCAGGATAATGTCCATCAATCCTGTAGGATAAATATTTGAGGAACCTCTTTTGAACACGCTCCAAGAGTAACTGCTGGTAATGGTAAAACGGGTACCACACAACTGAAGCATATTCCAATCTGAACGGTAAAAGAGAACCGTAAAGAACCTTCAAAGTGTGCAAACTACTAAAAACGAATAAGGAACCCAAGACCATTTAATTTATATGTTGACGGTTCGTAATCTACTATTTGTGGTAGAGAAGAAGGGGGCGTTCCTTCAGTTTTTGTACCTGCTGAACTGCAACGACCTGAAATAGAAAATAACAATGCCAGTAAGATGAAGCTACAAGCCATATCACACGAAATTGCATAACAACGCTCAGAATAATATTTCCTGGACAACTCATTTCACAATTTATTGATGTTGATTGGCCGTCGAGATCATCAGATTTAACAATCTTTAATGTTTTTATTGTCTAAGGTATACATGTATGGAAACAAACCCCACACACTACAAGATTTAAAAGGCAACATGTCCTACGAAATTAATTCGATCCACCAGGCTATATTACAAACAGTTATGCAGAATTTTCGAACGCATCTTCAGAAATATCTATAATACAATGACATTCATTTGAAACATGTTATTTAAAAAAAATATGTATGTATTATGTATAGTAAATAAATGGAAGCCTATCATAGCACCTTAAAAATAGTCAATATCCATTGCATTACATTGAATATCAATTCCGCAATTAATTTTGTATACATATTGCTTTTTGCAAATAAATATTTTCGCCCCTGGAAAACATTCTAACATTCTCTTATGCGCTTTATATACAAGTCCGTTTATAATAGATAAGGATTATGGAACGGAAAGGAGAATAAGCGTCCTAGTTCTTTGTACTATACGGTTATTTGCCTCTACTTGTATTGCAGCTTCTACTGCAGCCCTCATGTATAAGTAGTGTGTTTACTATACTGCGAGCGGAGGACCGAAACACGATATTTGCGATCTGAAATAATCACATGGGCATGCCGACGCCAAATTTGACTGAATAGCAACGATGAGTACCATATGTTCGCATCGATAAAATATGTATCGACGACTACACGGTAACGTCACAACCACCGCTTTGTACAAAGGCACGATCAGCCTGTTCGGTTGAATACATGTTAACATTTTAAATATGCACAATCATAACCACCAGAAACTACGTTCGAAAGTTTAGTTTTTGCTCGATATTTTTAAATCGAGCTGTAACGATATCGAACTGGAAAGAGCTCTTGTATATTTCATTAAAAGGAGCAAACGAACAATGGTGTGGGTTGTATATAATTCAAATAGCGTAAGAGTTTGTTTACATTTCCGTCCTTGTAACGAAAAGTTTCAATGGTACTACACACTCTCTCTCTCTCTCTCTCTCTCTCTCTCTCTCTCTCCACGTCTTTTTAGATAAATATATGGGAATCTTATAAAATATTCGGAAAAAGCAATTTGTTTCTGGTATTAATGTATTTATACAACTATTTTTGCTTTTGCATGTAGTTCTTGTTGAAGATTACAACTTAATTATCGAAATACGTTCTATGATACAAATACTAGTGTAATAAAGGGTTTTCTATTGCGTGTTTCACTACGTATTGAACCACAGTTTCTAACGAAATTTCAATCAGTATTTATCAACTTTTTTCTAGAAATTCTTTGTATATTTATGTACATCCAACAGTTAAAAATCAAATTTTACAGTTTTCCTCTTCGATTATTACTATCTTATTAATATTGCATCCGAATTTATTTGTTGTCATAGATTTATGTAGTACTCGAGAGATGTTTTTGTTTCAGACTAAAACAAATGATAAAATTCGGTATAGTATTTTCACAATCGACAGTAGGCTAGTAACGTCATGGCACTCAGGAGAGTAATATAATGCCACCCTAACATTCCGTACATGCTGGTGTTTAAAGATTTATCAAGTAAACATATGTTTCTGGATTGTAAAATAGATAAATTTTCTTATCAAAGATATAGTTAGTGACTTTTAAATAACGATATGTGACTAGTTATCTTCAAAATTACTTGGTGTTTTTTACGAAATGTCGATATCGGTTTATGTATGTGACAGACTGAGAGTCCATATTTTGATGCTCACCATTGATACCTCACTTATTACAAGATACAGAGCATCGGTTAAAAAGGGGAATATTTTGCAAGACTAACGTTTTTAAACTTCAAGATAATTTGAAAAAAGCCAAATTTGCCGGTTACAGTTTTGATCAATAATTTGGTAACACTTAATGTGTCCGCTTTTAAAATTTTACAATGTGCCCAGGAGTGTTATTAACATTTAAATGATTCTTATGACATTAAATAAACGTAAGTTCGCTTTTGATTAATTAGCAAATTAGAAAACCCACAACCAAGATTAAAATATCGTAAATTAATGTTTAAATGTGGTTCAAAGGACAGATAGGATGAATTAGTATTACAAGAACAAAAAACAGATTTAGATGTTATTTTTTCTGAGCCGAAACCTGGCCCAGTTTCGTTTACACTTCAAAAATGAATAAGTATTAAAGAGTCCTTGAATTTATTACTAAAAAAAGCATTTTTCTTTTCCTTCTAGGCCAGCAATTGCGAAACTGGTGGAAAATTTTAGCTGTTGGTATAAGTTAGTGATGTGAAGAATCGAACTAGTGCACGTCGCTCAAGAACAACTGAAAATATTGCTGTTGTAGCCCATAATGTTGAAGAAAACCCAGGTTTGTCCATTTCTCGTCGATCTTTGGAATTGGGCATTCCACAAACTACATTACACCGTATCTTGCATAAAGACTTAGGTCTTAAGGTTTTCAAAGTTCAGTTAACATAAGAACTCATGCCTACCGACCATCAACAACGTCGTGTTTTTGCTGATTGGGTCCCTGAAATGCATCAAATTGATCCGGAATTTCATCGAAAAATCATCTTGATTGATGAGGCCCATTTTCACTTGGGAGTCTACGTTAACAGAATTGTCGCATTTGGGACTCGGAAAACCCAGGAATTATTGTTGAAAATCCTCTCTATCCTCAATGTGTGACTGTTTGGTACGGTTTTTGGTGTGGCGGAGTCATTGGACCTTACTGTTTCGAAAATTTTAATTTTTTTTTTCATTTTTCAATATTTTCATTTTCAATACATATGTTATAGTTTGAATTTCCATTGATCAACTTTGCTTTTGTTTTATTCGTGTTTAACTTTATTTTATTCATTTTAAGATAGTCTTCATTTATGTTATTTACACATTCATCTGGATTACACCACACGTAGAGATGAGTGTATCATCAGCAAATATGTTAATATACATCATAATTTATCTATAAAGCAAAAAAATCGTAACGAACGTTATAACTATTTTCAAGTGCAACATTTTGTGTGTGTACATGTGTAATATTTTATCATAGCTTAGTGTAATTTGAACCTTATCACGTCATACTATAAGTACAGAATTTTGGACAAAAGCAAAACTTTCATAGAAACTTTTAATTTACGACGTTTAGTGATTTTTATTAAGGAATATATGTTGATAAAAGCAGTATTTACCACTAAATTAACGGTTATGTAATAATGATAGAAAATTAAAAGGCGAAATTCAATTAGTGGTGAAATATCATCAATCATTCTACCACTTAAACTTGCGCGGACATCGAAGGAACAGAAAAAAACAAGAGCTTATCACTAACTTAAAATTAATTATGTGATGGTTTTACGTATAGAATCTAACAAAAAAATTAATAACGACTTTGGAAAAACGCATAGTAAAGTAAAAAAACTAGCACGCAATTATTGAGTTGAAAGGAATTATGTAAGAAAATTAATTGGGAAAAAATACAATGAACGCAAACAAAGTATTAATTATCAACGTTGGGAAACTAATGTATAAACTATTTTCAAACCACATTTATTTTACATTGCTGTGTTTTCCATGTTACTCTACAAATGTACAAATATCGAGTAATTTGGGAAAACCTTTTCGACCGCTCTTGTAAAATACTATAGTTTATAAATATTTAAATGACTACTATAATCTCATCGCCTAAAAATCTTTAATATTAGGTGCGCAACTAAGTTCTCGCTGTTTTTTTGATGAAAATGCAACTTTATTACGAAAAGAGGTTTACAAATGAATCATTCAATATATTGCCCATCGCTGGCGACAAATTTTTTCCATCTTTCTGGCAGAGCTCGAATACAGTCACGGTAGAAGTGTTCGTCTTTTGAGACTATCCACGAATCAAGCCATTCTGAAATATCTTACCATGTGCCATCGAACAGAACAAGTAATAATCGGACGGCGCAATATCTGGGGAATATGGCGGGTGGGGTAGGACCTTTCATCTGAGCGTTTCTAAGTAGGTTTTAACGGGTTTGGCAACGTGAGGCCGAGCGTTGTCATGCTGTAGAATCACTTTTTCGTGCCTCTGCTCGTATTGTGGCCACTTTTTGCGCAGTGCTCGGCTCAATCGCATCAATTGAGTTCGACACCGTTCCCCAGTGACGATTTCGTTCGGTTTCAACAGCTCATAATAAATAACACCGCCCTGGTCCCGCCAAATACACAGCAAAACCGTCGCAGCGTGAATATTCGGCCGAACCAACGACGTAGAAACATGACCAGGCAGTCTCCATGATTTTGTTCTCTTTGGGTTGTTGTAATGAATCCATTTATCATCACTCGTAACGATGCGATGAAGAAAATTCTTCCTTTTTGCCACTGGAACAGTTGTTCACAGGCGAAAAAACGAAGCTCAACGTCTCTTGGCTTCAAATCATAAGGAACCCAAGTTCCTTGTTCTTGAATCATTTCCAACGCATGCAATAGCTGGGAAATGGCTTGGCGGGTAACTCCTAATGCTGAAACAAGCTCTTTTTGCGTTTGGCACGGATCCTCATCGAGCAATGTCTCCAATTCAGCGTCTTCGAAGGTTTTTGGTCTTCCTTCACGCGAACGGTCTTCAACATCGAAATCACCGTCTTTGAAGCGACGGAACCAATCACGGCACGTTGTTTCACTTAGAGCAGCATCTCCGTAAACTTTTTGGAGTTCTCGATGCGCTTCAGCCGCCGTTTTCTTCGAATGAAAGAAGAAAAGCAACACTTCCCGCAATTGACGATTATTTGGCACAAAAACAGACATTTTCACACAACCAAAAGTATATGACGCAAAAATAAAATCACTAATGTGTCAAAGCGGTTTGTTTACCATATGTCTAAGCTTGGTTCATGACGTTTTGGTTATGTCACAATCGACCAGCACTTACTACTTGAGCCATTTCTTGAAAAACAGCGAGAACTTAGTTGCGCACCTAATATATAAAAATAAAAACAAATTGAGGTATTATATCTAAACTGCTTGTAAGGGAAATGTTTGGGTTTAGTACATTTACTTTAAAATGATAAAGCATTTGTCTATAACTATTTTCTAGATATATCATTTAATAAATGAATTGAAACTATCATATATGCCTAATGAAGATGTTTACATTTAATAAACAAAACTTTTTAGGTTGGATGTCTATAAGTTTTACATAGTAGGACATAGAGGGCGCCGCTAACCAAATATCATCACTAAAAATTAATCTTCATTTCAAATTAACGTAAATCCAAAGTTCCAATGTGATTCGTGTAGTGTTGGAGCGACAACGAACTGTCAAAGTTGACAAGTTACTTGAAAAATGGAATTAAACCGAGAACATTTTCTTATAATTTTCGAAGACAATTATCTCAATAAGAATGCCTTGCCGAGTTGGTTTATATTTTCGGCAATGAAGCCCCACATCGATCAACAATTTCAAGTTGGTATGGAGAATTCAAACGTGGACGGATTAGTTTAACGACGATCCAAGAGCAGATTCACCACACTCAGGAGAACGTCGATGCTGTGCGCAAGATCATCATTTTTTATATAGGACATGTGACATATCGCCAGATTGAAGCATTATTGGGGGATTTTAAAGACCTCAATTCAAAAAATTTTTCATAAAGAATTTTGTGTAAAAAAATTAGTTTCCCGTTGGAAACCGCATCTGCTGACCGAAGAACAGAAAGCAACTAGGGTGAATTGGAGTCAAAAATCTCGAGATCGCTTCAACGCCGTAAACTCTCAAAGCGTGTACAACATTGTTAGTGGTGATGACTCTTGGATTTACTCATACAAGCCAGAAAATAAACGACAGTCGTCTGTTAAGGTGTTCCAAAATGAAGACAAGCCGACGAAAGCCATCCATTTTCGAAGTGTCTCCAAAAAAATGATCGCGACAATTGTCGAAAGCAGGTCGTGTAGTAACAATTTCTCTACAGTTTCTAAATCGTTTATACCACACATACACACTAGTGCATGATAAACACGCATCACCATACACTTATACACTTGTCTCATCAAATTAAACGTTTCAGTAAACGATTTATCGAGTCTAAAGCAGAACTTGATATTTGCTTTATGTCTAAAATTCATTTTTCGATCAATACCAAATACATATTGTTACTTTATATGCAATTTCTCTGCTTCTAATCATGCAAATGTCATTATATTTTGACACATTGGTGAAAGATCTACCTTGCCGACGCATGTTTTTCTAATAGATGGTGCCACTAAGAATTACTATGTTAAAAAAGTTCTATTTTCTCTGCTACAGACTGTATATATGTATATATATACTTATATGTTACGGTGATTATTTATATCTGTTAAAAATATTTTTTTATATCGTAAAATTTACGAACACACTAGCAATAACATTTATTCTAAATGTTTTTAGTTGTGCTTTCTAAAAGCAGCATGTTACTTTCTTTTCCTTTTTATCTCATATCAGATATATTTGCATGTGTGTTCGTAAATTCCCTTTGCTGAATGCTTGTATATATAGGGAGATGCAGACGATAATGTTTTCTAATTTTTTTAAAGTAATCAAGTTGTTATAAATATCATTAAGATTGATGATGTTTTTCTAACATCCTTAATATCAATTAAATGTTTTATTAACCCATTGCTCGAACCTTCCTACAAAAAGGACTAAAGATTATAATTTGTTAAATTAAAAATTTGTTGATATTTTACATGGTCTTTCCTATATAAAAGACTTCGGGGCATGCTATTTAGTAAACGATTTAAAATAAATATCGTTCAAATTTTTAATTATTTTTCAAAATTTTAACCAATCATTATCAAATGAAAACTACTCAATATACGTAGTCATTAGTTGTCATTTACTAAAAGCAAACAAACATTTATTTCCTGGCTTCAGAAAAAAAATCTGAAAAAGTCAATAGTATTTCCGTTGTAAATGACGACTGAAATTTCAGAGGAAAGAAAGCGCGTGAAAAGAATAAATTCAGATGATGCGTCGGCCTTTCGGAACACTCCCGCACGCTCATAGGACCTTCGTCAAAGCTCGGTCACTAAGTAAAACCTGTGAATTTGTGTCAGACACCAAATGTGTAATATATAGGTTTGCCGAAGATTGCTACATTAAGGAAAAAAGAGACCTTCTCGCTTTTAAGAAAATAAAGAGCAAAAACCGTGGACCGTATATGTTAGCTCTATTTATCGTCACTGTCTACGCCATCTGATATTCGAGAAGCTCCGGACAAGTTAAGTGTCGAAATTGTTGTACTCGTACAGCAATTTCCTTACTGCTTGGGAAGATTAAGTGCTTAACGCTATAAAAACATTCATATAATACCGTATCTGTGTTAAGTACGAGAAAAAGTTGATGAATTTAGGATTATTACCGGAAAAGAAAGCTTTTAACTAAAAGCGTTTCTTTAAATTATTGGCAACAATATCACATTGATAGTTTACTTAATATTAGAAAGATCTTAGCTCAGTTAACTAAAGAAGAATATTTATTGGGTAGAGATATAATCGCTTCACTAAACTTTTTGCTTTCAAAGCGTTTAATTTGATTCTAAAGGATAGGTAGCTTACACGTCTGCTGCCTGAAATATTTTATCTGTTACCGATTATTGCTAACGTACTCATTTCAAATATACAAGTCAATTTTATTTACCAGCTTTAGTTTTTGAGTTACAGCTAACCAATGCCTAAGTTTAAAAAAGAAGAAACAAGTACTTAGTAATACCTTGTCTATATACGAATTCCAAATCAGTTATCGGTAAATGGATATTTCTTCTAATATCCTAGGTTTTTTTAAGAACGTAAAATAAGATCAGGGATACGTGGATAGGATAACAGTTCAGGATATGGATTTCTTCAGACCAATAAGTTAGTAATACCTTGTGTATATATAAGGTTTTCCAATAGAGATGATATCATTTTGAAGTGACATTTCGGCCATTTGTAATATGTCATGATCTGTCATTTGTTTTTCATTGTATTCAGTAGTGTCTACAATTTCATCATGGAGAGATATACGCAAGAACAACGTTTACAAATTATTCAGTTTTTGCAACTTTTCGTGCGCTTTTGCCATTTTATGGTCGTAATAATCGTCCAAGTATGCTCGCTGTTCGTCGAATTGTTAAAAATTTTGAGGTTACATTTTCTTTACATAATTTTCAAGTGCCAATAAGACAAAGAACCGCTCGAAGTAATGCAAATATTGCTGCCGTTCAGGCAAGTGTTACTGAAGGTAACACAAGAAATAGTCTAATGGTGTTAAATCACAACTTCTTGGAGGCCATTCAATATCACAATTTCTTGAAATAATCGAATCTCCAAACTTTTCTCGCAATAATTCTATTGTTGCATTTGCTGTGTGGCACGTAGCCCCGTCTTGTTGGAAACAAATGTTGTCAAGATCAACTTCTTCCAATATTCCATAAAAAATTGGTTATCATCAATCTATACCGCTCTCCATTGGCAGCAACGGTGTTACCAGCTTCATTCTGAAAGAAGTACGGACCGATGATTTCACTATTAAAAAAACCACACCAAACTGTCAATTTAGGTGAATGTAATGGTTTTTCATAAATAATTTGTGGATTTTCTTTGCACCAGAATCGACAGTTTTGTTTATTTACCACACTATCCAGATGAAAGTGAACCTCATCAGAGAAGATGATTTTCTTAAAAAAATCGTTATCGTTTTCAAGTTGTTCCAAGGCAAAATCAGCAAATTCACGACGTTTACGGTGGTCCAATGGCTTCAGTTCTTTCAATTTTATAGGGATGCAAACCCAAATCCTTTCTCAAAATCCGCCAGGTTGTGGTTTGAGACAGTCGCAATTGTTGAGAACGTCTTGGAATCGACAAATTACGGTCTTCAGTAACACTTGCCTGGACGGCAGCAATATTTGCATTACTTCGAGCGGTTCTTTGTCTTATTGGCACTTGAAAATTATGTAAAAAAAATGTAACCTCAAGCGAGCACACTTGTACGATTATTACGACCATAAAATGACAAAAACGCACGAAAAGTTGCAATTGGAGAACGATTATTTTGATATTAAAACTGAATAATTTGTAAACGTTGTTCTTGCGTATATCTCTCCATGATGAAATTGTAAACACTACTGAATACAATGAAAAACAAATGACAGATCATGACATATTACAAATGGCCGAAATGTCACTTCAAAATCATATCATCCCTATATACGTATTTTTTATATCAAAATAGTATACAATTATGCATTTACGTCGATATTTTTCTTTATTGTTCACATAATCAAATTTACTTTTCTTAGTGACTGTTTTACTTTTAAATTATTTCACAGTCGTCTAATTTATCTGTTTTCCCGCTGATTTCTATTAAATACAGAGTTAAGTCTATTATATTAAAATCTTAGGAAACATAGTGGGTTAATGCTAAGAAACATTACGTGTGCTATTATTTGCTTTTGGGGCACTTTCATTTTAACATCAATCTCCGACTATTTCGCTTTGTGGACGACGACCTCCGCGACAGCTAGATAGTCACCGTCCTGTTGTTGCCAAGTAAATCAAGGCTCCCTGAGTCGGTCGTTTTGCGACCCGCAGCAATCTTGTTATACCGACAAAATTGTAGCAACAACTACTACAAGTTACTGTGCCCAAAGTATCATTCCATATTCATGCAATTTATTCGGGGGTAATTAACCTGTTGTTCAGATAACATTGTAATACAAAATTTTAAAATGATAATTGTTTATGTAAATATGTATTCTAATAATATACAAACATACGTACATCTATCTACGAGTACTTTCAGTGTCCCTTTATTTATATAAATTCTCACGATGTGAAAATGATTGCGAAATCTACAAATAAAAACAATTTCTAACCACGAAACACAGTAGAAACACACGAAATGTAATATTCGAAATGTAAATATTTATGAATACATGCTGATATACATTCTATGATTACTGTAATCTACGTAACTCGTATTCAATGCAATATTACAAAAATTACAGTTAAATACAGAAAGCATCCTGTACGATATATGACGCATTTATATCCTGAAATATTTCCCGTTAAAATATTTTATATGTTTTTGATGTGCCCGATCCCCATTACCACGACGAAAAGTTGTATTGGGAATTCGCAAAAATTGCGCTGTTTTGAAATAAATTGCCCAATTATCGATTTAGATGCGAATGTGCTATCATAAAACCAACAATTTAATAATAAAACTCTCCGGTTGAAATTTATGGAGTAATTTTTACCGTAAATTGGTTCGAAATGTAAATATAAATTCCCTAATTCCATAATTTTAATTGGTGTTTGTGTCTTTCTTCTGTACCAGATTATAAACTCGACATATACGATAATTATCAAGGGAGCTTCTGCAAATTGCATTTTAAAAAATATGATTTCTACATACACTAGGCGAATAAAAAAAAAAATTTTTTTCAGTTACAATGTCCTATATTGCCACCCTCGATATACGAACAAGTAGTCGTATTACTATAACCATTTCAATTACGTATCGCAAAAAATTAGTATTAGATATAAGAAACATACAAAGATTTTACTAATTACATACATATATACGAAATATGTACGCGCGTGCAGAATGAAATAAAGAGTATGTCAAATTGGTAGGTTTTTTTAAGAATAAATGAAATATAGATGGCACACTGAATTTGCCTGGGTATGTGGGCAATTAAAAAGTGTGATGTATGACATTTATAAAAATGGCTTCGTACACGGTACAACGACGCGTTCAAATTGTTGAATTATTTTATGAAAATCAGCGTTCTGTGAAAAGAGTTTTTAGAAAATTACGTGAATTTTATGGTTTACATAATCGTCTGATAGCACTTATTAAAAAATTTCAAGAGCCGGTTCCGTGGTTCCGTATTGGTTTGGTTCGTGAAGGTGTAGCTGAAGATCCTGAAATGTCCATTAGACGACGTTCACAACAACTTGGATTTAGTGGATCAACAACATGGCGTATTTTACACAAGTATTTAGCTCTGAAGGCATATAAGGTTCAAATAACACAGGAACTGAAGATATTAGATCATTTGAAACGTCGTTCATTTGTCAATTTCATCAAAGAACAACCAGCTGATTTTCCTCAAAAAATAATGTTTTCCAATGATCCACATTTTGAACTTGGTGGCTATGTTAATAAACAAAATTGCAGTGTCTGAGGTGAGGGAAATCCACGAATTGTTCATGAGAAACTTATGCATCCTAAACGAGTTACTGTTTGGTGTGCATTATGATCAGGTGGTGTAATTGGACCTTACTTCTTTGAAAATGTTGCTGGTGAAGCTGTAACTGTCAATGGTGATCGATATCGTCGGATGATAACCGAATTTTTGTGACCTGAATTAATGAATATTGATCTAGAGGATATGTGACTTCAGCAAGATGACGCTACACCTCACTTTGCACACGAATCAATTGATTAATTGAGAAAGAAATTTCTTGAACTTGTAATCTCAAGAAACGGTGATGTTAATTGACCACCAAGATCATGTGATTTGACACTGTTAGACTATTTTCTTTGGGGTTATGTGAAATGTCAGGTTTATAAAAACAATCCACAATTAATTCCTACTTTGAAAGACAAAATTATTCGTGTCATTGGTGAGATAGAGTCTCAATTATAATATGTCAAAATGTCATTGAAAATTTTAACAAACGAGTTGACGTCTGTGGAGCTGCAATGGGAGGCCACTTGGCAGATATTACTTTTCACATATAAATGTCATAATTGATACTTCAATTATCAATAAAAGTTTTTGAAAGTGAATGGAAATTATGTATTTTATTTATTCTTTAAAAAACCGCAAAATTTGAAACACTCTATATATGCTTATATCAATATGTTACATAGAATAAGTATATAAATGCTAAATAGATTTATACTCAGGCACTCAATTCAGTGGAGGCTCCCTCACAATGATGAATATAATTCATTTACAATAAAAGTATGGTCAGGTTCACATATATCATTCAGAGTTGGCACTTTAAAATTGTCAAAGGTTTTTAAGAGAAATTTACATATCCGATTGGAGAAAAACACTTAAAAAATACATATGCGTAAACTAACATTTTTTTATAGCTGATACTTTCCGAAGACAATAAATTTCGTTGCTAGAACTGATATAAAAAAAAGCAAATAAAAGTTGATGTAAATAATTTAATGTTTACAATGTTTTCTCTACTAAATTATCAATAAGAAACGTTAACACGATTTATTAAAAAATTTTATTTTTAATCAACAGTATCGAATATAAATAAAAAGTACTGGTACTAAAATTCTCGAGCGAAGCCTGTGCGAATAATATTTAATAACATATTTATTGTCGTTTCCGCAGAAAACCATTTTTTTTTAGATTTACATGCCACCCCGTCCAAAAAAGAACGTATCTCTTCACGACCGACAATCCGACAATAAACTGCCGTGTATGCAAACTAGAACTGGAGGCGTCATAAAAGTTTTTTGTCGTTATTCTCTGTTCGTAGAATTTGTCAGCGTACGTATTTCTATTTACGGAGTTTTTTAAGTTCGTTCGTTCATCTAATGCAAGATAACTCTGTAAGTATAATGTAAAAATTTTACAGGAGGTATTACTACTTCATTTTAGTTGAATTTTACGAGACGTCTATAAGCTAGTTATTTACAATGAAAATAAATACAGTGAAAATAAAAACATGCTACAAGAGTAGCTGTTAATGTTGCCTCCGATCTGATGATTGCATCGTCAAGTTTGTCATTTTTGACAATATATTTACCTTGACAGTTTTATTATGCGGACGCTATTTCTATTGTTGACAGTAACTTGAAAATTTTATGTCAGCGAGAAAATGGAATTAACTCGCGAACATTTTCGTTGTTGTTGTTAGTGGAATCAATGCAAATAGTAAACTATGTACACGTATTGCTGTGCACAATTGAGGTTGACGATCTGGATCACAATTTTGCTCTACATTTTAAGGTCAAACGGTAACGATTTCAAACTAGTAAAAGTGCTATGGTATGTTTCATTAAAAAAAAACTCGTAGTTGGTGTGCATTATGGGGGTAATTCAAATAGCGCCAGAGTTTATTTACATTTTCGACCTAATAGCAAACAACTTCGAAGTCTCCCTAGCCATTTGGGCAATATTTAAAAAATGTATACATTTGTTTCATTTACCAAAATAACGAAGAATTGGAGAACGTGAGGAACGAACTGCTTTGGATATATAATATAAGATGGTTACTGTCTTAACACCAATTCTTAATTTTTTCAAAAGAATTTAAATATAGTATATAGACTAGTCGTTTATATTTCGGTAAAACTGTTAGTGAATGATTGCAAAGTTTGTCATTTTTGACAATATATTTACCTTGACAGTTTTATTATCCGGCGCTATTTTTATTGTTGACAGTAACTGAAAATTTTATGTCGAAAAAATGGAATTAACTCGCGAATATTTTTCATAACTTTCGTGTGGATTATCTCAACAAGTGCATGTTCTTTATATGGTGGTGAAAACATTAATGCAGTATCTGAATTGATAATGCGACGGTCTTGCATTATCAATGTAACATACCGTGAGATCGAGGCATCTTTAGGTATTAGTAACACCAGCGTGCATAAGATTCTGCATAAACATTTAGTCGTTAAGAAGCTATGTTCACGTTGGATACCACATAATTTGATAACCGCTCAAAAAAGCACTCGCGTGGATTGATGCCAAAAAATGCACATAAAATACAGTGGTGGTGATTCAAAGAACATTTATAAAGTCGTCATAAGTGATGAATCTTGGATCTATTCGTATGAGCCCGATAGTAAGCGTCAGCCGACTGTGTGGGTATTCCAAGATGAGCCAAAACCAACAAAAGTTGTTCGCGCTCGAAGCACATCAAAACAAATGGTCGCCTGTTTTTTCGGAGCAACCGGTCACGTTGCAACCGTACCTTAAGAGAGTTGTAGAACGGTCAATTCCGAATGGTACACAACTATTTGTTTGCCAAAAGTTTTTGAAGAAATAAGGAAAACAAACAGAAAACGACAGATCATTCTCCACATGACAATCCGAGCTCTCACAGGTCGGTTCAAACAATTGAATTTTTATCAGGCAAAACATTGAATTAATAAGCCATCCGCCGTACAGCCCTGATCTAGCACCCTGTGATTTCTTTTTGGTCCCACACGTGAAGAATAAACTTCGTGGTCAACGGTTTTCTACGCTGAAAGAGGCAGTTGAAGCATTCAAAACTCATATTTTGGAGATACAGCCTTCACAGTGGCAGTAATGCTTTACGGACTGGTTTAAACGAATGCAAAAGTGCATTGATTTTCAAGGAGAATATTTTGAAAAACAATAAAGCTATTTTCGATAATAAATAATTTTTTTTGTTTGCTACTCCCGAAATATAAACAGCTACCCTCGTATTATGAATTAGAAATTTTGGATGTGCTGTAATTAGACCTGGGCAGTTTCTCTCATTTGTATATTACAAAAAACAGCTTTTTATTAAAAAATAATTTTTCAAATACTTAATTTATTAAGTTTAAATGCTAGATTACACTGATGTTCATAGTGCATTGAAAATCATATCATGCTGGAGGGGAGCATGTTTTTATGATTCCGAGACATAAAAGTAATGTTGAGAATAATTGTTAATAAAGTAAATACATATAAATATTTTATTTTAATTAATTCTTGGATAATATAATATTATTACGTTAAATTTGATAATCATCATTTATTATATATTATTAATTTATAACATTTAGCAAGCCAATGTGAAACTTGAATACTTAGATAGTAAATTTTTATACGTGCCTGACACACTAATAAATTTATAACTATAATATCGGGTTTTTCAATAAGGACATAACAATTTTGTATTTAAATAAAACACAGAATAATTAAAATATTGGACTGAAATTTATTTCAGGTGCAGTACATATGTTATATTTAACTATGGAATTCGATCCCGTTTATGTGACCATCGCGAGTACGTTTGCTGCCGATTTTTTGGAATCAATTTTCCATCACTCTTTCACATTTATCAGCCGGAACGTTAACAATTTCGCGTTCGATATTGTCCCTAAACTCCTCTAACGTTGTTGGCTTGTTAGCATAAACCAACGACTTAACGAAACCTCATAAAAAGAAATTGTTGAGCGATTTGGCCACTCGGCAGTACCACTTCTCGAGATTACACGGTTACCGAACTTCCCCTTCAATAGATCAATTGTTTGACCAGTTGTGTGGCATGTAGCACCATCTTGTTGAAACCACATATCACTGATGTCAAGTCCATCCAATTCTGGCCAAAAGTAGTCTTCCAACATGACACAGTAGCGAACTCCACTAACGGTAACATGGCGATCGTTTTCATCGACGAAAAAATATGATCCAATCACACCTCCGGCATGAAATCCACACCACGCGGTCACTTTCTATGGTTATAATGAAGTCTCTTGAGCACATGTGGGTTTATTGCTGTCCAGTAATTTATATTTTGCTTATTGACAAAGCCATTAAAACAAAAATGAGCTTCATCGCTGAAGATAATTTTCGATGAAATACAAGATTTTCTTCATACTTTAGCAGAGCCCAATCGGAGAAGTTTCGGCGCTTCAAATGATCAAGAGGGCTCAGTTCTTGAGTTAATTTGATCTTGTAAGGATATAAGTCAAGATTCTTACCCAAAATTCACCACAGTGTGATTTGAGAGATTCCTAATTTCTCTAAACGGTGCGGAATCGACTGATTTGACTTATTTCGAACTGAAGCATTTACGGCTGCGATATTTTTAGTATTTCGACCAGCGCACTGTCTCATTGATACAGAAATATTCAAGAACGAATATTTTGACTCGAATTTATCCACTATAACACGCACAGCCTGTCTGGTGGGGCGAAAAGTGGAGTAAGCTCTCTTAAGCTGAGACCACCGACTCAAAATTGCGGTGGTAATTTTTAATAATTTCCAAACGTTGCTCGTTCTTGAACTTCACCATGATAAAAATGTTAGCCTTGACTGACGTTTTGACGTTGACAAATCATGAAAAACGTTAAAGGGTGTGGTGCGTTCGTATTAAAAGACGAAATTGTTTTATCCCTCTTGGAAAACCTGTTATACCGGTATATGCAGCAGCACACCTACGCGGAAAAACCCCGAAACCACGCAAACACATTACGAAAAAGAATATACATACATATATATATATATATATATATGTAGTGAATAAAGTCACTCAGTCAATTAGAGTGAGTAACGAACTCAGACAGAAACGCTAACTCTTCTACACGAAGCTTATAACCGTTTAGGCGGTGATGACCTAAAGAATATATTTAATAGTTACAAAAACTTCTATCTCAGAAAAACAAAAGAAGAAAAAAGAAATAATTACCTCGATTATATATACAACTCGAATAATATACAAAAAAGTCTATGGAATGTAATCAAAAAAGAAACACGTACGACCAGGAGCCCTGAGCAGGTACCGAGCTCGAATGACTTAAGTAATTTTTTTGGTACTATAGCAGAAGAATCTCTAAAAACCTCCAACAACTTGGGCATCCAATCAACGATTCCGGATAGAATCCGTAGGGTTAATAAGTCGTGTTTCTTAGCACCAGTAACACCTAATGAGATAAAAAATATAATTCAAAGAATTAAATCAAAGGACGCCTTGGATATATACGGGATGAATACTAAAATGCTGAAACGATGTGCTGATTGCTTATCTTACTCTCTTTCGGATCTGGTGAACACATGCTTTCAACAAGCTTCTGTACCAAAAAATATGAAGACAGGAAAAATAATACCTATATATAAGGCCGGAGACCCTACGGATCCTCGATATTACAGACCCATTTCAGTTTTGCCTGTCCTATCAAAGCTTTTGGAGGCAGCACTTCTATCGCGACTGGTGGCATTTCTGGAAAAAAATGGTGTCCTGGCCGAGAATCAATTTGGTTTTCGTGCTGGTAGATCGACAATAGATGCCATGCTGGCCATATTAAATTTTATTTGGGATACTTTTGAAGATGAAGAGGTTGCCATGGTGTTGGCGTGTGAATTGTCTAGGGCCTTCGACTGTGTGCAGAGTGACATGCTTTTGCGGAAGTTGGAATGTTATGGCATTCGTGGTCAGGTGTCGAGGTTGTTGCGTTCCTATTTTGAAGGGCGAGGGCAGGTTGTTCACTTTAATGGCGTAACGAGTGAACTAAAGACCACCAGATATGGAGTGGCTCAAGGATCTCTTTTGGGTCCTCTTCTGTTTTGCCTGTACGTCAATGACCTTCCGCAGCATGTCACGCAAATGGTTGTGCAATACGCTGATGACACAACGTTTCTATGTAGAGGGAAGAGCGATCAGCAACTTGGAAAAGGGGCTCACGAAACGGTGTCGGATGCCATGGCATGGTTTTCGGCAAACAAGCTGGTCCTGAATGAGGCCAAAACTGTCAAACTGGCATTCACTTCCAAAAGGAAAGAAACTCCCGCGAATGCAGGGTCAGTCAAAATATTGGGAATAAATTTAGATACCAGACTAACCTGGAAGGATGAAGTGGACGCCCTCTCGAAAAAACTCTCTTGTGCAATATATGCTGTGCGGAGAATCAGAGCCATCACAAATAAGGAAACTGCAAAAACAGCTTATCACGCACTTTTTCACTCGCGGATGGCATACAGTGTCCAACTATGGGGCGACTCAGTGCATGCCAATGACATTTTTAATTTACAAAAGAAGGCATTACGAATAATCGAACAAGTTAATATAACGGCACATTGTAGACCTATATTCATAAAAAATAAAATAATGACGTTGGCCTCCACATACATATATAAGCAATTGCTGCGCGCTAAACGAGAGCTACCAACCCAGAAAAGGAAAGGAGAGGGAAGAGCAATACAACTGAGATCCAGACAACAAGTACTTCTTCCCAACCATAGGCTACGTACTACTGCTGCCCAACACAAACATTTGGATATGTTTAACAAGTTGCCATTATCGTGGACTGAAAAACCCATTTTGAAATTTAGAAATGACATAAAAACATTTCTTTTAGAAAACGGATTCTACACAGTAACGGAGTTCCAAGAGCAGATGAAATCAATCAAATATTAAACTGTATGTTCTGCTTTGTGCACACATATGTTTATACCACACTTACACACAGTACATATACACGTACATACACACACAGACCATCGTAGACAATGCCGTTACCTCTTTATCTGTATTATAATAGATGGTAAAATAAAGCTTATTATTATTATTATTATATTCTTTTTCGTAATGTGTTTCGCAGGTTTTCCCAAGCATAATATGCGTGGTTTCGGGTTTCCGCATAGGTGTGCTTCTGTCCTGCAACTTTTTAAAAACTAATTAGTATTAATTTGATGATTACAAAACTGTATAATAAATTCAATACACTTTAAAATGTAATTCCAAATTTCAGTCAAAATTTCAATGGAACTTTTATGATGTTTTGATATTAAAATGTACAAAATACAATAAAAATCATTTCGCTTCATATAAAAATTATTTTATTTTTACTTCTATTGCCTATTACATCTAACCTCTAAATTAAAACCAAATTAAATCAACCCACTAATTGCATTAAGAAAAGATTTTGAAAGTTCGAGCATAATTTCGCGAGAATTTTTCTCAACATTTCGGTAATGCCTTAATACACCAAATGTCTATTAAATCTTTTAAGAAAGCAGTTTGCGTCGAAGTTTAGTAAATATAAAGAAATACGTCTGAAATAAACAAAAGAACAAAAACTACGAATCCATTGCGAGATGGTCTAATTTGTCGGGTCGAGTTTTCGTGAATAGACCAGAAAAAGGATCTAATTATAAAGAAAGAACGAATCCTTAAAGCCTAACTTGAAACCCGAAGAAACGTGGGCCAAAAATAAACATGCGAATAACAAACTCACGAAAAGTATTACTTAGGGCTCAAACATATATAAGGAGATTTAATAACGATCTACTAAATTATTTTTTTTGTGTTTCAATTATGGTCATTATTACATGTACAGCTAGTTCCGGAAAAGGAAATTACATTTTTCATTTAATTTTTTATATGAAAACAAAATAAGAACATAAACTTGAATAATGAATGTATTTGTACATACTTATAAGAGATATTATGCCGTAATTTAATGAGGTAGGATGTTTTCTTATTGTTACCAATATTTTCTTAGAAAGCAGCATTTTTTTTCATTGTTACAGATTTGTTGAACAAAAAATGTAATTTATTCGAAATTAACTTAAAATACAGATACTTATTGTAGATACATACGCAGAAAAAACAAAAACAAAGTATTATATTGTGATGGGTACACTACTCCTTAGATTACGCATTACTTTAGATCGAGTTACCTAAGGTGGTAATACAGTCAATTTTACTGAGACCTTTTCAGATCATTTGTGGTTCTCCTCGGACTTCTTTAAGATAAAGGGTGTTTCAAGAATAAATAAAATATAGATGGCGCACTGAATTTGTCTGGGTATGTGGACATTTAAAAAGTGTGATGTATGATATTTATAAAAATGGCTTCGTACACGGTACAACGTGTTCAAATTGTTGAATTATTTTATGAAAATCAGCGTTCTATGAAAAGAATTTTTACAAAATTACGTGAATTTTATGGTTTACATAATCGTCCATCTGAAAGCACTATTGGTCGTATTATTAAAAAATTTCAAGAGACCGGTTCCGTGGTAGATCGAAAAAGTGAAAAATACAGTCGTAGTGATCGTTCATAAGAAAATATTGGTTTGGTTCGTAAAAGTGTTGCTGAAGATCCTGAAATGTCCATTAAACGACGTTCACAACAATTTGGACTTAGTGGATCAACAAAATGGCGTATTTTACACAAGGATTTAGCTCTGAAGGCATATAAAGTTCAAATAACACAGGAACTGAAGCCATTAGATCATTTAAAACGTCGTTCATTTGTCAATTTCATCAATGAACAACGAGCTGATTTTTCTCAAAAAATAACGTTTTCCAATGAGGCACGTTTTGAACTTGGTGGCTATGTTAATAAACAAAATTGCCGTATCTGGGGCGAGGAAAATCCACGAATTATTCATGAAAAACCTATACATCCTAAACAAATTACTGTTTGGTATGCATTATGGCCAGGTGGTATAATTGGATCTTACTTCTTTGAAAATGCTGCTGGTGATGCTGTAACTGTCAATAGTGATCGATATCGTCGGATGATAACCGAATTTTTGTGGCCTGAATTAATGAATATTGATCTAGAGGATATGTGGTTTCAACAGGATGGCGCTACACCTCACTTTGCACACGAATCAATTGATTTATTAAGAGAAAAATTTCCCGGACGCGTAATCTCAAGAAACGGTGATGTTAATTGACCACCAAGATCATGTGATTTGACACCGTTAGACTATTTTCTTTGGTGTTATGTGAAAAGTCAGGTTTATAAAAACAATCCGCAATCAATTCCTGTTTTGAAAGATGAAATTATTCGTGTCATTGGTGAGATAGAGCCCCGATTATGTCAAAATGTCATTGAAAATTTTAACAAAAGAGTGGACGTCTGTGGAGCTGCAAGAGAAGGCCATTTGGCAGATATTATTTTTCGCATATAAATGTCATAACTGATACTTCAATTACCAACAAAAAAATTTTTTGAAAGTGAATGCAAATTATGTGTTTCATTTATTCTTTAAAAAAACCGCAAAATTTGAAGTAACTTAGTATTCCGGCTTTTTTAAACCTTTTAATATTCACGACCCAATTTTGAATTACAGTTCTTATCGTTCTCTCCCCTCCACTCTGCTCCTCTCATACAATAATTTTCTATTGAAATTTTGCTGTAATTGCATCATTAGTTTCTACTTCAATGTGTTTCTTTACACTAGGGTCACACTATGATACTGCCTTAGTTACATCACCAAGAATTGATAAATTTACTAATATTTACATTGAGAATCAGTGTTTCTCTATTGTTCTCCATGTCATGCCCCCACGTCTGAAATTTTTGCGGCTTGTCGAGATGTTCCTATTTTCCTATTTGTCTCGAAAATTCCGGAATAACCACAACAAATGGGTATATATAGTATAAAAACACTGCACCTCGTTCAACTCCAGTCAGTCTCAGGCGAGCCGATTCTAGAGTGTGTGACTATAATCGTCGCTATTCGAGTAGCATAAATATAATATAAAGATATGGCGTAGAATTATGACTATTTCAAACTGGAAACTTACTTTTAGATAACACTGGACATCACTTTAACACGTAGTGATATTCGTCATGATTTTCGATTTAATTAGACGTTTTCATTTATTAAATAAAAAATTCAATTAATTAAAGTGTTTCCTTACTATTCAGCTTCCCTTCGTATAAGTCATTTATTTTATTTAACTTTAGCACGAAACTTGTAGTTTTAGGAATTCGTGAATGTTCTTTTCATATACTTTCGCAAGAAGAGTCTAACATTTCCGCCATTTTTACGACAGAAATACGTAAATCGCTGTGTAATTTGTTCCGAAAGAAAAAAAAAGAAAAGAAAGCATTTTCTCTCAGCCTTCCATCAGAAAATTTGTACTTACATACATACATTTCTTTCGAGATAGAAAGATATTCTGTTTGAAATTATTTATTGTTAGTCGAGTATGTTAAATTTGACTTAAATATTGATTGAGAACTTTAAAAACAATTTTAAAATTTTTATTAGGACATGGAATAAGTCTTGCAGCTTACATTTACGAATTTATGTCGTCGACTTATTATGTTATTTATTATCGCTCTGTCTAGGAGAGAAAAATCACTTTGGTGCATCAAATATTGACAATTAAGAACGCTAAGGGTATGTGAAGACTAGATTATTAGCAAAACTGTGACAAGTGGTGTTAAAATTTATGAAAATGGTGGATGTAGTTCCGGCCTAGTTCTAACATCGCAATTATAAACCTAATTGTAATAAATTAAAAATAAATTCAATCTGATTCCATTTTATCAAGAGCTCAAGACGTGTTGAAAGAAATAGTTAGTCCTTAAATTGTTATTTTACTAATTTATATACAAAAAAAAACTTAAAGCTTTGAATATCTTAATAAAAATTTAGCAAAAGCAATAGGTAAAAAGAAAAACGTAATCGATTGCAATTTTTGTAATGAAAAGCATGGCTACTAAAGCTGTGGTATAAAATATATAGGAATTAGTAAAAAAACTAGGTATCGAATCTCCCTGGACAGGGTGTTGTACTTCACAACCGCAAAATAGTTACTTTGAGTACTACATGTAAAAGGCTAGGGTAAAAAAATTACTCATAAACGTGCGTGAGTTCTGCAGTTAAAAGGTGTGCTAGAAAGAGGACGATTTCTTAAAGATCAGGCCCTTTAAAAGAATCATTGAGACGAAGAAACAATTAGAAGACGCAATATAATTAAAAATGTTGTGACAGCATAAAAATAATATAAATAAAATTTGGTCGAGAAAAGCGCATTAATATGTTATATCACATAACTTGCTTAATATAATCGTTATGAAATTTTGTTAATGGATATTATTCTTGGTCCTCTAGTTTACATTCTATATGTTAACGATTTTTCATTGTCTGAGACTAGAATGTTCGCGAATGATACATCATTTACTGTTAGTGCGAAGGATTTGGGTTCTATTGGTAATGAAATAAATACAAGATTAATGAATATAAATTGTTACTTTGAAGAAAATGAGTTGTACTTAAACTGTAAAAAAAAGAATGAGTTGAAACGCCATTTGAGCGCTATTTCAGCATGTTTAATATTTCGTGAGTACTTTACGAGAAAATTAAAAGTATTAAATCGACGAAGAAGTAGTTTTTATAAACATGCATCCAAGTGTTATCAAGTAACATCTTACATGAGCCTTTTTCAAATCACGCTCATTCATTTTTTCCATTATGTTCTTTAAGATGTGAATAGCATATATTGTAAACACTAAAGATATATATATATATATATAATATATGTATATAATATATTTTATAATTACAATTCTGTAATTCCATATCTTTTATGCAATTATTAGGTGCGCAACTAAGTTATCGCTGTTTTTCAAGAGATGGCTCCAGTAGTAAGTGCTGGTCGATTGCGACATAACCAAAACGTCATGAACCAAGCTTAGACATATGATAAACAAACCTCTTTGGCACATTAGTGATTTTGTTTTTGCGTCATATACTTTTGGTTGTGTGAAAATATCTGATTTTGTGCCAAATAATGGTCATTTGCGGGAAGTGTTGCTTTTCTCCTTTCATTCGAAGAAAACGGCGGCTGAAGCGCATCGAGAACTCCAAAAAGTTTACGGAGATGCTGCTCTAAGTGAAACAACGTGCCGTGATTGGTTCCGTCGCTTCAAAGATGGTGATTTCGATATTGACGACCGATCGCGTGAAAGAAGACCAAAAATCTTCGAAGACGCTGAATTAGAGGCATTGCTCGATGAGGATCCGTGCCAAACGCAAAAAGAGCATTAGGAGTTACCCGCCAAGCCATTTCCCAACGATTGCATGCGTTGGGAATGATTCAAAAACAAGGAACTTGGGTTCCTTATGATTTGAAGCCAAGAGACGTTGAGCGTCGTTTTTTCACCTGTGAACAACTGCTCTAGCGGCAAAAATTGATGAAAGATGGATTCATTACAGCAACCCAAAGAGAACAAAATCATGGGGACTGTACGGTCATGCTTCCACGTCGTCGGTTCGGCCGAATATTCAGGCTGCGAAGGTTTTGCTGTGTATTTGGTGGGACCAGGGTGGTGTTATTTATTATGAGCTGTTGAAACCAAACGAAACCATCACTGGGGAACGGTATCGAACTTAATTGATGCGATTGAGCCGAGCACGAAAAAGTGATTCTACAGCATGACGACGCTCGGCCTCACGTTGCCAAACCCGTTAAAACCTACTTAGAAACGCTCAAATGGGAGGTCCTACCTCACCCGCCATATTCCCCAGATATTTCTCCGTCAGATTATTACTTGTTCCGTTCGATGGCATATGGTCTGGCTAATCAACAGTTCCGCTCATATGAAGACATCTCAAAATGGCTTGATTCGTGGATAGCCTCAAAAGACGAACACTTCTACCGTGACGGTATCTGAGCTCTGCCAGAAAGATGGGAAAAAGTTGTCGCTAGCGATGGGCAATAATTTGAATGATTCTTTTGTAAACATTTTTTCACAATAAAGTTGCATTTTCATCAAAAAAACAGCGAGAACTTAGTTGCGCACCTAATATCTACAGCAACGATATCTATTTTACAAGATTTGGAATGTGAATGAGTTGACGGAAACAGCATAACGAACATTACCGAAAAAAACATATACGCCCATATGTGACAGTTGAATATACCGTAATATATCTCGTATATAAATACACGTTAAAGTCTTCTTTGTTTAATGTAAATGAATACTAATTTTGAATTAGTATTCAAGCAACTTAATCATTTGATAAATTCTAAATTTATTACCTAATGCCGTACATGTATTATTGGTAAGTGTGATTTATGTTTGGTTAGATTTAATATAATGTATCCCATTATATACAGTGGCTGCTTGGCGAGATAATATACATACCTACAATATAAGCAACATCACCAGGAAGATTTATATATTACCATTATCCTGTGTAAATGGTCTGAATTTGAATTACTCAATTGCAAATTCCAAACTCGAAAGCGAGATAACTTGTAAGACAATAACCAGAAAGCAGTAATACACATTTATTTCGCTCGAATATTTTTTTATTAATTTAATTTATGGAAAGATATAAAAGAAATTAAGTATTGAAATATGCAGCTTAATATCAAATATTACTCAGCATGAGTGAAATTTCTCTGCTTCTTTTCAAACAATTTCGAGGTTAATGTTACTCCCAAGAACTGTATTTCGTTTTAATAGGCACGACCAATTGCCAAAAATAAATTCCAATTACAGGCTTGCCAGCTGTGAGATGTAAATTTAAAATGATGTCTGTCTTGCCCGTTGGCAAAAATAAGGCACGGTATTAACAATCGATATAAAATTCTCAAAGATTTATGATTACTAACGACTATTACACTACTTAAATTTCAAATTTTTTTTCCTTTGGTTAGTAAACTTGTGTACTCAACTATTTCGGGGTGTTCAATACAATGGAATAATCAGATTTTCTCTATTAGGTCACATTTTCTCGATATACAGGGGCTATATAAATATAATAATAAAAAGAAATTATTTTCTTGATAACAGAGGAAAAAAGCACCTATAAACAAAAAAAATAATATAATGCACAAAATCTATTATATTAATACATACAAAGCTTAATAATAATAATATTTTTATTAATCGCGTTTGCCATTTACATGGATGTAAAACGTCATAAAAGGAACAGCATATGAATAATAAATATTGCAAAAGTGGAAAATTGTCAAACATAAAATCGTACAACAAAAAAAAAACAATAAAAAGACGATGACTAATGGTCCAAAAAGAATTCTTTCACAGTATACCAAGCTTCTGGAAATAAGTAAAGCTTTTTTTCAAAAAATATAGTAATTATTGACATATTCTTTACAGCATCCAGAACGAAATTGTTTAAACGATCCCCCATATGCAGTGAGAACCTTTTGTAACCCATAAACGTATGTACAGCAATAACAAAGTTATTATTATTTAAGGCAATTATATGCAGTATCTAGCGACATCTTCATGAATTGTTAAAGCCGTTTTTAGTGATCTTATCATACATGGCTCAAAATAGGGAGCCAGAATTTTGATTGTGAATTAAATGCGCAGTATTTTTGCCGTCGAATAAATGACTTAATGCAGAGATCGGCTGAGTAGCTGCCCGTTACTCCCCGCGATATCCCAGCAAGTTTGTAAAAGACGCTATTTTCGATTATAGTTTCGCAACATGGGATAAGTGCTTCCTCCAATCCAGCATTGGTTGTACATAATATAATTTTGTTGTTTTACGATACACTACAGTACACTCGAAACTAAACAACAGTCGAAACAATGGTTAGAACGTGGTTCTGCACCTCCAAAGAAAGCGAAAACCACTTTATCAGCAAACAAGGTGATGGCATCAATTTTTTAGGATTCAAAGGGCAATTTGGTCATTGATTACCTGGTGCCACAATAAACGGACAATATTATGCAGGATTTCTACAAAAGTTAAATGTAGAGATTGGTGCTAAACAGCCAGGAATAGCAAAGAAAAAGATTCTGTTTCACCAAAACAACGCTCCTTCGCATACCAGCACAGTTGCCATGTACAAAATCCAGTTGCATTTCCAATTAGTACCACATGCGCCTTATTCGCCGGATCTAGCCACTTTCGACTTCCACCTTTTTCCAAAATTGAAAACGGCACTAGGTGGAAAGAAATTTTCATCTAACGACGAGCTTCTCATCTTCGTAAATGAGTATTTTGCAAGCCTTCCGGAATCGCATTTTAGAGATGGCATAAGGGCATTGGAGCACCGTTGGAATAAATGTATTGCTCTTTCAGGAGAATATATTGAAAAATAAAAATTATTTTGTATTTAAAAAATTCGTTTTTCTTTTCCATTCTCACTACTTGTCAAACTACTCTCGTATAATAAACCAAATTTATATTACAAATTTTATGTTGAAACGGCTTTCCAGATAGTTTACTTTTACGAAAAAAATATTTCATTTACATAATTCTCTTTGAGAAGCAATTTCGTCTTTATTAATTATTATTTTGCAATAATTCATGGGCATAATCGTGGTATTAATTCAAGGTCAGCACTCGATAACAAATACCTTCGTTATACTATCCAAGACGTTTCAAAATTGAAAATGAACCCATCTTTAAAAGCGTGAAACGTTTTTTCAAACAAAACTCCCTGTATATTTAATATCGTTTGATATAATTTTAAGTTCTCTATCAATCGCATAACATACCCTATATCCAAACATACTGTTTGAATTACAGATAATTCAAATTAAAAAAGAAACCAATTTTAGGCAAAATATGAAAATAAGGTTAATTAGTAAATAGCTGAAACAATGTTATTTTTATCCGAAGTTTACACTAAATCGAATTAAATTGTACATAAAATATATACCAAATAATGTGTGTATGAATCTAATAAGGCATTAGATACGGAAGGACGTCAAGAATCAGATTTAAGAATGAAAACCATTTAGCTTACAAAGTAGTGCCCGCAGGATCCGAATTATTATATTAATTGTGCGTCACTTTCTCAAAGCAAAGTCCCCGGTAACTAATTGCAGGGCAAAAATAATAACAAAAGACCACATCAAACATTCACCACCGACAGAATACACCGTTATAATGGAATTTCTCATTAAAAATTAACTTTTGCATTCGAGTAGGGAGTAAATTCGATTTCTAAAGTTTGGCTCAAGAAAATGATAAATAACGCGATATTATGTGCGGTTAGGGAATTTAATTAATTGCTCTCACGTTTAAACCGTTTTTTGTACAGAGAAAGAGACCAATAAATTCGCGAGAGAACAGGTTTTAAGTGCGTCACTAATTATGAAATAAACGTTGACAGATTTATATATCATATTATGTCACAGAATTATATACAATATAATGTGTACGTATTTAAATAAATTAAGGGAAT
Source organism: Dermolepida albohirtum (assembly GCA_031893035.1). Taxonomy (NCBI): domain Eukaryota; kingdom Metazoa; phylum Arthropoda; class Insecta; order Coleoptera; family Scarabaeidae; genus Dermolepida; species Dermolepida albohirtum. The sequence continues at coordinate 35,855 of JAVIWB010001263.1, read as the reverse complement.
TTATTATTAAGCGAAATTTCTACCATAATTATTAGTTATCATATAATTTTCATTTATATAAACTTCAAGCCCTGTCCAGATTTGGCATCGTTAGCAATTACTTTATTTACAGCATTATGTCATATAGTAGTGGTAACACTGTAAGTTCTGATGACATTAGTGTTAATTTCCTTAAGTTATTGTTAATAGGTGTCTATTAATGACTGAAGTTTATACCACTACACATAATTTTGATTACAACTATTAACATTAGCATCCCATGTAATAATAATAATAATAACTTTATTGCCCAACAGATAGGGTAGTTTGACAAGTAGTGAGAATGGAAAAGAAAAACGAATCTTTTAAATACAAAATAATTTTTATTTTTCAGGCGAATAAGGCGCATGCGGTACTAATTGGAAATGCAACTCGTGGATTTTGGACATCGCAACTGTGCTGGTATGCGAGAGAGCGTTGTCTTGGTGAAACAGAATCTTTTTCTTTGCCATTCCTGGCCGTTTAGCACGAATCTCAACATTTAATTTTTGTAGAAGTTCTGCATAATATTGTCCGTTTATTGTGGCACCTTTCTGAAGGTAATCAATGAGCAAAATGCTCCTTGAATCCCAAAAAATTGATGCCATCACCTTTTTTGCCGATAAAGTGGTTTTCGCTTTCTTTAGAGGTGCAGAACCACGTTCTAACTATTGTTTCGACTGTTGTTTAGTTTCGGGTGTACTGTAGTGTATCCAAGTTTCATTTCAAGTAACAAATCGCCTACAAAAATCAACCGGATTCCGCTTATAAAGTTCAAACACTCATGGAAAATGCGCAAACGAGTGAACTTTTGATCAGTCGTAAGCAATCGCGGCACCCATCTTGCCGAAAGCTTGGAAAGGCCCAATTCTTTGGTTAAAATGTGGTGTACGCGTTCTGTTGAAATGTTTAGCATGTCTACTATCTCTTTCACTTTGAGTCGTCGATCTTGCGTAATAATATTATGGATTTTTATAATCATTTCCTTAGAAGTCACGATTTTGGGTGCTCCAGAGCGCGCTTCCCATTTACTTATTGTGGCGGATGATGGAGCAGATTCAATGCTTCCCGTAACTCGTCTTTTATTTCGATAGCTTTCATACCCTTAAGTATGAAGTATTTAATCAGCGCACGATACTCTGCTGTTTACATTTTATCAAAACGACGTGTTGCTTCTTTTTCGATCAGCTGTCAAAAATAAGCTAATCAACCGATTTATTTAAATATCGAAATGTAAACATATAAATAGCCAACCTAAATTACAATGCACTTGTTTCACCAATTAGAGCGCCACCTATGTATCATTCTCAGTGCTTGTCAAACTATCCTCGTATATTTATAAAAAAGGAATCGATCGTACAGTATGATATACAAATAAACTTAAAAATTAACAGAAAAATGTCAAATAGTTTGCTCAATTTGCATTTTACATTTTACAATACTTGCACTGGTGCTTGTCCTCCATTCCACCGCATTAGGAAGGGTTAATGTACTGTTTATTATAGTTCTTCACCATATGGTAAAACAGCGATCTGAAAAATATATTAGTCTCTTAGGTGATCACCTATCTCGATCATCCTAATCCGATTCTCTTAAAACTCACTTTAAAATTGACCGTACGTTGGAAAAATATTAGTCTTATAATTCAACAACGTGATATTGCTATCTAAATGTCAACAACTATAGGGTGTAGATCTGTTTCGACAAAGATGTGAGGATTTTCCGTTTCCCATATTCTATAATTCTGGTAACTTACATAACCCGTAAATCAAAATATTTCCTGATAAAATTCTTTACTTCGTCGCATGCATTGAGTCAGACTGTCGTTCACGGCTGTTATTGTATTCGACCGGTTGTCCTACAATACAATACATCCCTACATCATAAGTCATAATGTAGCTTTCATAATTATTATTCTACCGTGTAACAGTTATCGGTCTGTAAAATGTAGATCCACATAGTACTATAGCTCGAACATAACTACTCTCACTATTGCTATTTGTAACAGGTACCTGAACCTATAATACATCCCCGCATTCTGGACAAAGAGCACGAGTCTATTGATTAATTTTCAAATACAAAATCGTTAAAAACTCAAGAAAATATACTTCCCAAAAGTAGCATACCTGGCGTATTTCATTGATCAACCAATGTTAGAAATAATTAGAATATTATCTTTCCTGTGAAACGACTGAAGAACTGAAGGTGATTTTGATGGAGCCTGTGGTTGATTAACTTGATCACTAAGGTTGATACAAAACCCCGTATACGTATTTCGACAACTAAGTTGTCATCATCAGCAGATAAATTAAGCAGTGTTGCACCTGGAGAACTACGGTAATAAATACCCGTACGAAACAATTAATCCCGCACACGATTAGTTGTCCAAATACGTATACAGAATTACGAAAATTAATGTGGAAAGGGGTTATATATCAACCTTAGTGATCAAGACTGAAGTGCTTACACTATTTAATCTCGGCCTTTATTACAAGTTGATTTATTGGTTTCAAAAAGCAAATTTACATCTCCTTACCAAACACTGTAGTAGTCTCGAGAAAAAGTAGCAAAGACACTTGCATAAAATCAAAAATAGATTGGCCAAAGTCAATAACATAACTGCTGGTAGTTAATAACTCGGACAACACACGCTATACACGCAATAACACAAAGAAGAGTTTATATTGAGCCAGTGAAGTACCTACATTTTTTCATATTTAAAAAACACCACTCGATACGACATTTTATATAATAAAAAATACCTTCTGCGAGCTAAATTAAGCCAGAAGAGATCGTTCTGTTATCAAAAAAAGTTCTTAATTATAAGGAATTTACGAGAGAATTTACAAAATGTACTTTTAATTTCTCTATTTTCCTTATTCCACTAATTTTATTGCGCTAACAGGGGGTGAAAATTTTTTTTAATAAACTATTATTAACTTTCCGGAAAAGCCTGGAAAAGCCTGACACAGGGTAGTTGAATTGATCTTTATCAGATTCGTGTACACAAAATTTCAATTTGCGCTAATCTTTCCTTCAGCAGCCTTCCCCAACTCTTTGTAATGAACTGTGAGCATAGTTTAATAACTTGGCATTTTACTCGTTGCCGTCGTATCAAATATTTATTTTAAATATATGTAAACCAGTGTATATGTAATATACTGCAACAAACAGAAACAAATTTAAAACCCTTCTAAACTTATTATCTACAAATTGATAATAGATATAAGATACTTTTATTCTCTTATTTCAAATAGTTGGATGCGCAACATTCTAATTTAGTACATTCTGACTGACCCTTTTACAGTCATATGCGATGGATTCTGAAACGCAGAAAATATTTTGATATTTTTAAGTCCTATGTAAGCGGTGTTTCAGTGGTCAGCAGGGAAGGGTTACAGTGTGTCGGCTGGACTCGCGAAAGCGTGGATAAAAATCGCTTGTCTAAAACATAAAAATAAATCTGAAGAGTAATTTTTTTCAAAACAGCGTCAAGGTTTTGAAAATCGATAGTGTTGAGGTTATTTTAAATCTCAAGAATCTTTCACGGGACACGGACAAGTTAATTACAGTAGCTTGTCTGTTGGACTATACTTACTCGACTTGTGATGACTATATCACACTGCTCAAAACAATTAGGGACTACTTGGAAAAATGATAATAGAATAAATAAATAAAGAATGTAGAACCTCGCAAATAGTTTTGCATTTAACTACAGCGCTCTTAAATAAGAAACCGAACGCGACACGTATGAAGTTGTTCGTGCACATTATAAAGCTCTTAAGGCACTAGAGAGAATAAATATCATTAAATGAACACACAATTATGAGACTTTATTTATTGATAAAATGACGAAAAAATCTATTGTTAATAATGTGTATGATCTCCACGAACTGCAATAAAAATTTGACATCTCATCGGCATAGATCGAATCAGGACATCAAACAATTCTTATAGAATATTATTCCATTCCTCTATCAGAGCAATTCGAAGTTCCTGAATTGTACGCTGTAACATATTTCTTGCTGCAACACTTGCTCAAACACACACAGTGTGCGTTTTGGCTTTCAATGGTACGGATCGTGTGCGGAATTTGTTGCGTACGGGTATTTTGCCGTTGCTTTCCAGGTGCGACGCTGTTTAATTATCTGCTGATGTTGACAACTTAGTTTTCGAAATACGTATACAGAATACGAAAATTAATGTGGAAAGGGGTTATATATCAACCTTCAGTGACTAACTCATAATTGAAAATAATTGAATATTGGGCATCTAATATATGAGACAAGCGTACACTTCGTTCTAAATTCAGTGAGATGTCATTTAAGGTATATCTTTTATCAATAACACCAGGTTCATCTGCAGATTAGTGAAATCAACCTGTGTTGCAATCATGCTGTAAACTTTCAAATCGTCAGCATACGCTAAAAACTCGCAAATTAACTTGAGTGGAAAGTCATTGACGTATATATTAAATAGTAAAGGTCCAAAATTAGAACCTCGCGATACACCCGAGACTAACGCAAAATAATTCGACTAGAAACCAAAAAGAAGACATAGCCACTTCTTTTTGCAGACACTAGGTTAACTACATAGCCATTTCTTGCTAGATATGAATACACTAACTAACGAAGGACAAAATCAACGCTATTCAATTTAGCCAAAAGCGCCTTATGGTCGATTCAACCAAAGACCTTTCTAAAATCTGTGTAAGTTACATGAACCCGCCTACATTGATCTACTGTCAAGAACAGGAATTGAGATAATGTTAGCCAAATTTTACACAGTCGATTTCCCCGATACAAACCCATGCTGATGGATTAACGTAAATTGTTTAACACTGTTGTAAATAGCGTTGTATAAAATGTGTTCAAAAGTTTTCGCGAAGTTTGGTAAAATGTTTATTGGCCTGTAATTAACTGTATTAGATCGATCATCATTTTTAAAATTTAACCTATTTTCCAAATATTGGGAAAAATCGATGTTTTTGTTAACTAGCTCTGACAAAATATGTGCAAAATTGTAGGCAAAATCCCGCACTAAGAACTAGGAATCCAGTCATGACTCGAAGTCACGTCAGTCTTAATCTACAATGCCCCCAATACCACTTCATTTATAACATATGAGATATCAAAAGAAGTATAGCAGGTAATCGTTGATGAAGTAGACGTACTCAGACGAAATCTTTTGGGAAAATGATTTGCAAAGCTATTGACAATATGTTGTTGCTAAGTTATTTCCACATCATCACAAAACATATGCCCAAGAATTCTCGATGACAATCTCCGCCTACTTACGAATGAACAAAAAGTTTTCAGATCAGTAATAATGCCACATTCAATTTGTCTTTGACAGTTGTTGATAATGCCATCTATGCATCCTGCTTGAGAATCTGTCGTAATCGTCTGAACTCACAACAATTGAAATCTATCCTTGTGCTTTTCCATTTCTTGAAATAATATTCCTTCAAACGAACTAATTTTTTGATTTCTGTAAACCAATAAACATAGTGATGATTTGCAGTTTTCATTTTGAGCACACACCGGTACAGAATACTGTACAAACCGTAGAATCTTCATAGTATCGATATCATTACAATTCAATAGGAAACTCCAATCAATCCGACTCAGTTCTATTGTGGTATTATAGCAATTAATATTACTGTTAAATGATAAATTTACATCTTTTATTTCGGAATATTAAACTGTAATCTGGTACGTAGACTTCCGCGGTCGTGGTCCATACTGTCTGCTTCTGGGCTTTCGAGCTGGAACCGCTTCACTGTCGCACTGACACTGAAGTTTAAGTGCGACAGACAGTAGCAGTAGTTGAGCCCTGAAGATGTCCCATACGAATGGGTACGAAACGTCGGCAGTTATACCAGCGACGCGGTTCCAGTCTGGAAGACCAGAAGCATATTAAACTGTAATTTGTCCAATAATTATGCCGATTTACATATATAATTTAAAGGGGTTTAATTTCCGAAACGTTCTGAATACGGACCTGGTATCTCCTATATTACAGTTCATCTAATTAAAGCGTTAGAAATGTGTAATACGTGTGTAGATTCACCATCAAATAACTTGGTCCCAACTATATATATTAGACTGATTTTAATCTTTATTTCATTATAGATCTGTATTCTATTTAAAATCAAAAAAAAATTAAAATAAATTATGTTCGATCTTTCGGAGTTAAAGATTGGAAACATATGTTCGGCAATAAGGTATTCATTCATATATCTTTACATTACCCCCAACATATATCAAAAAAACTTTTTTCAGACTATAAATCAATCGTTTATACGTCCGCCTGCATGATTTATTCTTCATTTTCAATTTCTCTTCGGTGGCACTCTCATTTTGTTTATTTAGAGACAGTAAAATGCATTGATTTCTCGGCAAAGAAATATATCCACACCCGACTACTTTTCCTTTTCTTGAGAGGTCTGCCCTGATTGTTCGATTGTCTGTCTCATAATTCATAGAGTTATGGGACCCTAATCCGAATCTCCGAGGTGACTTAATATTTCAAAATGTTAGGGTCGACAGCATATTCGATTTGTTTCTGATGGAAATCTCTTGTTAGTGTATTTGACTGACCTATATCAGTCAAACACGTTGAAATATGTAGATCCACCTATTTCGAGAAGGTATTTATGGGCTAGCAATATATGTATATATATATATATATATATATATATATATATATATATCCTGATATTTTGAATTAATAAAATACAATATTTGTCCAAAACATACTGTGTATGATATGTATCGAACTCAAATATTAATGGGTCTTTCATTAAGCGCTTCTTATCTTTAAATTTAAATAAAACAAAGTGTGTTTGAAAGGCCTATCTATGCCATTATGTATGTAACATCACATCCTGCAAATGGTTACTGCGGCTTCGCTGGATGGCGCGCATCCTAAATGTCCAATTTTCCATAAATCGGATTGAATTTAACCGATGGCATGGGCTACGTTGGCTTTGAGGGCCGCTGTAGTTTGTGGCTTATTCGCATAGACCTACAACTTAAGCAAACCCCAGAAGGAAAAGTCTAACGGGGTAAAATCTCACGATCTCAGTGGCCAGTTCACATCACCTCCACGTGAGATGACCACGCCGTCAAATCGCTCGTGCAGAATCTCCAATGTGGCATTAGCTGTGTGGCACGTAGCGCTGTCCTGTTGAAACCACATGTCGTTGGTGTCCATATCATATTCAGGCCAAAAGAAGTTGGTAATCATCGACCTATAGCACTCGCCGTTGACGGTGATGGCCTGGCCAACATCGTTCTAAAAGAAATCCACACCAAACAATGACTAATTCGGGATGCATTGGACGCTCTTGGATCTCATGTGGATTGGCATCGTCCCAAATTCGACAATTTTGTTTGTTGACGTATCCATTAATCCAGAAATGGGCCGCAGCGCTGAAGATGATTTTTTGATGAAAATTAGAGTTAGTTTTTCCAACTGCTCCAGGGCCCATTCAACGAATGCACGTCATTTTCTGTGGTCATTTACCTTCAGCTCATGGGTCAGTTAAATTTTACGGGTGCAGGCCCAAATCACGACGCAAAATTCGCTAAGTTGTAGTCTGCGAAAAGCCGAGTTCTTGTGAGCGACGCGAAATCGACTGCCTTGGATTCTCCTGCATACTCTTACGGACAGCGGTGATATTTTCGGCAGATCTTGCCTATCGCCATCGTACTGGTGTTGGTTCATTCTTTACTGAACCAGTGGACTCAAATTTATCCACCACAGAACGCCCGTTTTGATAAAACAATTTTATCATTTGCACGTGTTGTTGAACGCTATATCCACCCATGGTGATTTGACAAAACAGACTGAATAAATGACAGCTAATTCGACAGATGTAGCTTCAACTGATGAATATGAATTCTTATGCCAATGCATAGTGTATCTGTGCATAGCTTGAGATACAAAATAAAACCTTCTATCTGACAAGAGAAATAATTATATAACATTTGTACAAGTAGACATGTAATTCTTACTATTTAAATTATTGCTAGTTTATTAATGACCTAAAAGAGAGTTTGAAAATAATTAGTATAAAGGTTTTTGGTAATATATAAAAATAAACAATTGCCACACCCCGCTTTACACTAAAGCTTAGTGTGGATTGTAGCACTACAAGCCCGTATTATACTTTATCAAGTTATATAAACTTAAGATCCTTTGCTACTCTTACGGAGGAACTAGCCAGTCTCCATTCGGAGAGTAGAGAGAGGAGAAGGATTCCTGTAAGAAAGTTCTTAAGGTGTATCGTAGCATTTAATTGCTAGAAATATCCCTACTAATGCTGAAGCACTAGAATCCAATTCGTGCCAATGTCGGAAGAACAAAGTTGGGAAACCCCCAACAAAAAAAGGATAACATAAAGGTTAGGTGTAATGGGAAAGAAAACTCATTAACATTGATTAACAGTCAACTTATTTATTACCGAAAAAGTAGGTAAAAGTTGAACTTGACTCGATTGACATCTCCCATTCTGATCTGGTGATTATGTAGCGTTGTCCTCGCGTGCACTACATCGATAAGAAATATCGTGAATCCAAGTGCAACACTTTTATTCTTAGTTGTAAAAAAACATACGCAGAGTATGAACATAAATGTGGTAAGAGTTTTTTGTCTTTTTTTTGGTTAATATACATAGGTTGCCTATAGAAGAATAATTCGTTAACGAGATTACAGAGTGACTAAAAGGCACGTAATATGCAAAGCGCATATCAACCAGGATCTCATAAAGAAAAAAAATATTCTTATTCCACTGCAATAAGTGTTTGTAAACAAAGCAGTGTGTTTAATGTAAAATAATTATAAAAAGTTAATCAAGACTCTGACTTGAAAATATCTTTGCAAGTGTCTCGATATTTTAAATTAAAAATAATTCTCTCTGTGAGCTGCAGATGATAATCAAATATAGTAGAATGTCATTACATTATCGGTACTATAGTTTTTGAATTCAACTGTTCATTTCTTGTTTTCGATCTATTTTTATTTGAAAATAGTTCCCTATCAACTGTGTAACAATAGCAATAGAATTTATATTCCTAACAGAAATTTCATTAGGTTACCTCCCAATATCCAGTTCAAAAAGATCATTTTACTATCAGAACCAGATGTCTGGGAACTTCCCGCCCAATGACGTGGGTTAACTCGCTAATTTGAAGATGCCTTTGTGGGCGACCTAATTTGTGTAATTACGTACTTGTTCGACCCATACGATTAAGAATTCCTTAAAGCAAATGATCTACAACCTTTAACTGTCAATAGCAATTGAACGTATATTCGTTACTTATGTACAGCTGTGCACGTCGCAGTCGATTTTTTTTTAATTTTTATTTTGTTCGAATATTAAATTGTTAAATGATAAGTAAATAGAAGCTAAGGTAAAAATGGATTATACAATTTTTTTCCTGAATTTATAACTAAATTAACGTTTTAAAGGGTAGGCTTTGCAGTTATTCAAAAAATATTTAACATAGACACTTGTGAAAATGCAGACATGATCAGTTTTCAAAGAATTTTTCCGTAGAAAACTTTATATTTTAGTGAAGTCCGGGAAGGCCACGAACGTCAGTTACTGTGAGAAAAATGCTTGGCGAAGACAGGCGAATGACCTTCCAACAGATAGAGGGTACTTTAGGCCTAAATGCACCAGCAATTCGTTCGATTCTGTATGATCATTTGCACGTGAAGAAACTTTGTTCTCTCTGGGTGTCGCATCGACTGACTGAAGAGCAGATGACATGACGTGTGACTTGGTGCTGGGAGATGCTAAAAAAGTTTAATAAGGGACAATCTCGGTATGTAAACAACATCGTGACAGGTGACGAGACTTGGCTGTACCATTACGATGTGCCGACCGCAGCTCAAAACAAAGTTTGGGTCTTTGATGATGAGGACACACCCATAGTTGTCAGAAAATCCCGATCTGTAAAAGAAGAAAATGATAGCTGTATTTTTCAAATCGAGTGAAATTGTAGAACGCGTTAGTTTGGACATACAGAAGACAGTCACAGCTAAGTGGTATACTGAAATGTGCCTGCTTAAAGTCATTGGATCTATGATGAACCTGCAGCCAAAATCAAGAATGAACACCTGGTTCCTCTATCACGATAATGTTTTAGCTCACCGCGCCAAGGCCTGCACCGAATATTTGACCACGATAGGATTGAAACTTCTCGAGCACCCTCCTTATAATCCAGATTTTGATTCCTGTGACTTTGCACTGTTCTCGCATGTGAAAATTAAGCTAAGAGAGAGGCGGTTTTCCAGTGATGAGGACCTTCTGCGGGCTTGGGACAACGAGTGTTCTTTACTACCTAGTGAAACTGGCAGAACTGGTTTAATAATTGGTTTCGGAGGATGGAAAGGTGTATTAAGTGTAGAGTAAATTACTTGGAAAAAATTAAATAAACAAAGCTGTATTGCAAAACTTTCCTAGTACCCTTTGTAGTTGGAAGCAACTGAGGTCTTTACAAACACAAAATAATCACATTAACTCATTTATTGATAATAAATCATCCAATTTGTATTACAATTATTCGTGTACTGCTAAACCGTTAAAAAAGTTATTGAGGATAATAAGAAGTTAAAAAATAAATAATTATTTTATATATAAACATCGTATCAGAGCTTTTAACGTAATGTTATACACAAAATCGTCCTATTCAGTAAATTAATACGATTAAATTAAAAAGCTCACAATAACAGCATTGCATTATATTTGAGACAAAGCAATTACTGCTATTCAATTAGAAAGCGCAAAGCAGAGTTAACAGGAGACATACACAAATTACTGCGACGATAGATCTGGTGCTAAGCGAATTATGTTGTAACATGTAAATATGGTAGAATTAGCGTCACTACCAGAAGACGAATACATTAGTGGCGAATCATGTAATAAAAAGAAACCACTAGGAACCGGTACTCTAACGTACTTTAATTAGTTAATGTTTCGACTTCATTATTGCATTAAATCCTTTTCGTATACTAAAAGAAAATGTAAAGAAGTTATTAGTAAAATACCAAAAAGTGAAAAGGAAATAACATAAGAGTAAATGAACGTACATATATGCAATTGCATAAACACATATGTCTATACACAATTACATGCATTCCACGATGTGAATTAATAAGAACTCGTATTTTTTCGCTTATTGCAGAAATTAATGAAAAAATTTTGCCCATTCAGTGAGGAATCGAACCCCAGTCATCCGCTTGCCGGGCGTATGCTCTACCATTGAGGGACTGTGAGATTCGATTCTTTAATTACGCTATAAATTTTTTAGTAGCTCAATGGGAGAGGATCCGGCCGGCTAGCGGACGGCTGGGGTTCGATTCTTCACCGAATGGACAAGATTCTTTCCTTCACAATTATTACGTTGTGGATTATACTTCTGGGGATTTCAACTATTAATGAACTGGTTCAAATAAGAATCCCAGATCGCTTATAATTTCTCGTCTAATTCTAGTTCTATAACTCTCAGCAATATTAAGACAGTTCTCCTTCTGTTGAAATTAGTAATGTAATACACAATATTATAACGAAACATGCTTATTTAGACTCAAACAAGTAATAAGACGCTTTACCACACTAGTATTTGTACCCTAGACACGTACATCGACAATTAAGTTGTCATCTTCAGTATAAAATAAACAACGGTGGATGTAGGTTCACAATAAAGCTACACAGAACCAACCGCGATACAATCTATTAGACGGTAAGTTTTAATGGAGACTGGTTGATTGAATTAATAAAAAAAGGTAAATAAAACCCATTTCCACAATAAGTTCGTATTCTGAATACGCATTTCGACAACTAAATTGTCATCATTAAATAATTAATTACAGTGTCGCACCTGAATTCACGGTAAAACTCGCAAAGAAACATGTCCGCACCAGTCATTAACCGTCAAAAGCCAAACACACAATGTAGATCCGTTTCACATAATTTAATATAGATTCTACTCTTAAAAGTCTTAAAAGTACTTACTTATCTTAAAATACATCTTCCCTACCCCAACTCCGCCTCATGAACCTTTTTTAAAGGTGGTATTGTTCTTTTCCAGGAATTTAAATAGGCAAGAGTGTTTTAATTTGGTACGTGGACTTCCGCGGTCGTAGTCCATGCTATCTGCTTCTGGGTTTCCGGACTGGAACCGCGTCACTACTATATCTGCCGACGTTTCGTACCCACTTGTATGGGACATCTTCAGGGCTGAAACTGTTTCAGTGCAGTAGTTCAGCCGGAAATCCAGAAGCAGATAGCAAAGAGTGTGTTATTAGATCTTTATTGATATTTAACACATGGTAGTTGGTTTTTGAAACGTATATGCTTTCACAGTTATCTAATTCACGGTGATTATTTACATTTCTGATTAAATATAGACAATCAACGTATACATTATAATTATTTTCTATCACGTGCTTCGCTAAACTGGATTTCTCAGACCTATTAAACTTAATGTGCGCCATAATAGGAACACGGTATTCCTATCGAACGTTTTGTGTGACTAATGTACTGTTTGTTACAATCTAGACATTTCATTTCGTAAATCTCCGATTTCTGATTTAACTTGACTTTGTTTTACGCATTGCCTAAGGAAGATCTTATAGAGTTACTGGACCGAAATGTAGCGATCAATATTAACTGTTTCACCGGATTTCAACAGTTCGTAATACACCACGCCACTCTGGTCACACCAAACATAGAGCATTGTTTCGTGACCAAAACGATTCGGCATAGGAATCGATGGGTCGGCTTGGCCAAGTGATAACCTCGCTTTTTGCGCTTAGGGTTTTCGAAATAAATCCATTTTTCAGCACCCGTTATGTATTGATTGCAGAAATGACTTCCGATCATACCATTGAAGCAGCATTTCGCAGAGGATTTTGCGATTTTCCATTTGCCTGTCATTCAATTGACGTGGCACCCATTTTCCCATCTTTTGGAATTTTCCTATTGCTCGTAATCAGTCACTAATCGTTTCTTGGACCACATTTAACGCTTCCGGCAATTCTTTTTGAGTTTGGGTTGGGTCTTCATCCAATAACTCCAGCAGTTTCGCATCTTCAAACTTTTTCGGTCTACCCGAACGTTCTTTGTCTTGCACATCGAAATTACCACTCTTGAAATGTCTAAACCACGCCTCACATGTTTTTATGGTTGGAGCATGCTCACCGTAAGTTTTTACCAGCAAACGATGATTTTCAGCGGCTTTTTTCTTTTGATTAAATAAAATTGCCCCAAATGCACTTTTTCAAGCATTAAACTCGACATTTTCGAAGATGTATAAATCAATAACGCTGTTACTTTCGCAAAATATAACACGTATGGTTTTGGAGCTTGATATCAGTAGAATAAAATGACATATGTGTCAAATCATAACATTGCATACTTAAGCCTAGCGACATCTGTTAGAAAAATCAGTAATGACTTTCCGGTACACCTGGTAAATCCCCTGGTAAATTGGAATATGCGGTATCCAATTTGTAAGTCGCATATAAATAAAATTGAGCGCATCAAAATAAAATTTTCAAATTACAATTATTATTCCTAATAGACGAAAAACTCAAGCACAAAAGGATGAAATTTATAATTTAAAATTTTTTAAATAAATTTGCGCAGTACGAAATTTCACATCGGGACGAACACAACATAAATTTAACAAACATTTACAATATTTTCGTTGTAGTCACATTAAAATTGCATAATTTGTACACCCAACATACAATGCTACACAATTGCTCACTCATCCTCCTGGATGGCTATCGCGTCTACGTTTTACAGATTTAAATAGCGCTCAATTTAAAATTTCAATTGCTGAGGCACCTCTTATCTCATGACATTTAATTCTTTAAATATATTTTGCTATTATCTCCTTTTTTTTAATTACCGTATTCGTTCCGGTTATTGCTTAATTTGCATTTAAATTAAGAAATATCGTAACGACTACTTCCTATGTAAATATCTATTAAATCCTACCAGAAATAAAAATTTATTTTTTTGGAATCGAAGCAGCATGTATCGTTTCGAGGGTAATAAATTCCAAATTACAGAATCTAAATAAATAAAGTCAACAATCGTCGTTACTACAAAGTTCACCAATCACACAAAAATTTTAGAAAATAAAACTTTACAATCCAATATCAATTTATGTCCAATAATTGCGATGAACGATGTAAAAAATTTCGTTCTTAAATAACATTGGTATATCAATACTTTTTCATGGAAGGATAAAATGTAAAAAATATCGATGTTTATGAGCGATACATGGATATATTGATAACATCCATCGTTTGCATCCTTAATCACACAGCAGTAAGTGGATGGACACCAGTCATATCCACATGAGTAAATCGTAGAAGTAGGGATACGATATATTTACAGTCGGGGTCTTTATTAAATTACTGATAGATGGGTTAGTTTGACCCGTCCGTAGCAGTTGTGTGTATTTCTCGGTAGTCGTTGCGGGTTAATTTAATATGAAAGTACAATGTACCACTCCTAAATAAATAAATTGATAATAGACTAAAATAATGCGTTAAGAAATTATAAACGAATGTTTTTCATGTTTTAATAGCGATGTTGTAACAGTAGATTAAAAAACATTTTTCAGGATAGCTGTACATTAAATACCATAAAAAGGTTTACGATGTACACGAAAATATATCTGCTGAATTCATGTATGATGGTCTTTACACCATGTAAACAAAACATTTTTTTTTATTATCCCCTTTATATATACAATCTGTTCATTTATAATGAACAATAAGTATTCTATAAGAAATATATATATACACATACATATGTTTATATTCAAATGTCGGTTGAAAATGTCATGTAGAGTTAAGCTACAATAAGCAACTCAATAATAAACAAAACATTGGCAGTCGAAGCATGTCTATGACTCAAAACATAATATACAAAAGCACTATATTTTCCGAAGATTTGTATTCGAGTAGATATAGTAGTAGCAGTTTTATTTATTCCTTGTATATATTTATATTGTTATGAAGTGGATATGTATTCGAGGTGTAAATAAACTTCATATTGATTCGTCAATTGTGAATCCGAATTATACTTCGCTTTAATAATAATAATCTTTAATGCCCAACGGATAACAATCCAGGACATATTACTAAAAATTAAGAATAATAAGTGCAGTTAATTTAATGCAAAAAGAAGCACCCAATCAAACAAGACGGTCTCTCTTGATTAATACTGTATTTGCTCTAGATATTGAAAAAGTTGCCGACGATCTAGTATCAAACCTAGGTACGAGGAAATCAATTTGAGACAATAGTTCAGTAGAATTAATAAAATTATTAATTAATTTAAAAAGAAAACCACCACTAGCTTTCTCTCTGCGTATACAAAGAGATTCGAAATTATGTCTAGCAAATAGACCTTCATATTCCGCACCAAAGGCAGGATAATGTCTATCAACCCTATAAGATAAATATTAAAGGAATAAATTTTAAAAAATAAATTTAAATAGTTTTGCTTCAATAGCATTCATTTGTGTGATTTTATTATTTAATGATGTACAAATATAGTTATTATTGGAGGGCTGTGTAATATGTATATCAATGTAATATCATATAATACAAGTCGATACTTACTTGTCGAACTTAGTTTGTTATGCTTATATCTTATCTCTTTATATTTTTTATCGATTAGTTCACATATTTATGTTTTCTAAATAACAATGCCCTATTGGGTATTAATAGTTTTGAACAATGAAATCTGTCCCCAAAAAGGTGTGGGTAACGTGTAAAAATTCAGTGCATATGCTGGTGATTCATACATGCAATCAAACAGGAAGAGAATCCTTGCCTTTAATCACTTTTGTATTGCAATAATATTTAAAATTGTTCATGAAATGTAATTTATTACTAATATGATCGAAATAAATTTCTCCAGTACTTTAAAAAAATCATTAATCAGTTGAATACTCATTATTTAGTTTAATTCTACCTGTATTTAACTTCAATATATTTTCTTTTTAAATTCAGAATAATAAAAAATGATAATGTAAATCAATTTAGTTCTGTTATCTAATTGAATTCCGAATTATTTTTAAACTACTAGATGTACCGGAGAGTCACAACCGGTTTTTCTAACAAACGTCGCTAGGCTTAAGTATGCAATGTTATAATTTGACCCATATGTCATTTTATTCTACTGACATCAAGCTTCAAAGCCATATATGTTATATTTTGCAAAAATAACATGCCTTTAGATTTATACCTCTTTGAAAATGTTGAGTTTCGTGCCTGAAAATGTGCATTTGTGGCGCATTTTTCTAGTTTAATCAAAAAAAAAGCCGCCGAAAGTCATCGTTTGCTGGTAAAAACTTGCGGTGAGTATGCTCCAACCATAAAAACATGTGAGGCATAGTTTCGACGACTCAAAAATGGTGACTTCGATGAGCAAGACAAAAAACGTTCTGGTAGACCGAAAAAGTTTGAAGATGCGAAATTGTAGCAGTTATTGGAAGAAGACCCAGTTCAAACACTAAAACAAATAGCGGAAGCGTTAAATATGGCTCAAGAAACTATTAAGGATGGGCAATGGGAGAATAGGTGACACATCAATTGAATGACGGACAAATTTAAACTCGAAGAATCGTCTACGAAATGCTGCTTCAAAAGCATGATCGGAAGTTATTTCTGCATCGAATAATGACGGGTGATGAAAAATGGATAAATTTCGAAAACCCTAGGGGCAAAAAATCATGGTTATCATCTGGCGAAGCCGCCCCATCGACTCTAAGGCCAAATCGTTTTGGTCGCAAGACATTGCTCTGTGTTTGATGGGACCAGTCTTTCCTTGGTGTATTACTAACTGTTGAAACCTGGTGAAACAGTTAATACTGATCACTACCGACAACAAATTATCAGTTTGAACTATGCATTGATAAAAAACGTCCAGAATGGGTCCAAAGACACGGGAATGTGATTTTACAGCACGATAATCTCATATAGCAAAACCGGTCAAGGAAGCGCTGAAAACCCTTGAATGGGACATAATATCACATCAGCCATACTCTCCAGACCTACCCCTCCGACTATCACCTTTTCGCATCAATGAGACACTAGCTTGCAGAGCGACACCTCGTTAATTTCGAAGAAGTTCGGCTCGACGAATGTTTCTGCTGAAAGGACAAACAGTATTTTTGGGATGGCATCCATACATTGTCTGAAAGATGGGTAAGATGTGCAGAATCAAATGACCAATACTTCGAATAAATAAATTTTTCCATTTTCTTGAAAAGTATGTAGTTTTTTTTTTACGAAATAACCGGTAATAACTTTCCAGTACACTTGGTATATTTTTTTGTGTAAATGTAATAATCTAATTGTTTAGACTTAAATTTAATATTAATGTTGATATGGTGATTGACATAAAAAGTTTTGCACCAAATCATTACATCCGTACCGTTGGAAGCCAAAACGTACACAGTGTGCGTTTGGAATTTGTTTCGTACGGGTGTTTTGCAGTAGTTTTCCAGGTGCGACACTGCTTAATTATCTGCTAATGATGATAACTTAGTTGTCACGTACAGAGTACGATAATTAATGGAGAAGGGTGTTATATATCAACCTTCAGTGATTAAGTTAATCAACCACAGGCTCCATCAAAATTACCAACACCAACGTTAGTTTTTTTTTTAATGAAACATACAAAACTTCTCTTTCTAGTTTGATATCACTACGACTCGATCTAAAAATATAGAGCAACAATTGCGATTTAATTCGTAAACCTTTTTGTGGCATTTCCTTATTCCCTTCTATAACAGTTTTTATGTTTTATGTTCCTCCTCCTCGGTAGGAATATTACCTATTTTCAATTATTATATGGAATTATATACGGCTACAAATGTGCATATTGTATCTATGTAACTCAATTTTCTATCCTATGTTAGCTATGCTATACACTACTTACAAAAAGAAACGACGAAAATGCAATAGTTCAGAATTGTAATTATGTAGTTCTGAAACCACATTACGAACATACTACATTAATTGCAGAGAAAATTCCAGGATATGTGCATATGGACTTATAATTAGACACACGTGAACTTTTGACTTTGCAAACGTGTGTGTTCAGTAATATAATGAATACAATGTGACATTCGTTACAAATTTTATCACATCGAACAATTAAATTACGTCGGGTCGCTTTAACATTCGATACATAAGAAATGCGAGGGCTTTTCGTCCGTGCCTTTGTAATTTAGCAAATGCTTTTGTTGAAAACAAAAAAGGGAACTTGAGATTAGTTTATAGGAACGGATGTTTGTATTTTGTATACAGTGCGCTGCAAAAATTTGGAATAAAAGTCATATCTTTTTAATTGACATTTGACGAAAATTCTCGGACAGGTCAATTATTTTTTTTTGCAAATCTATTATTGATAAAAAATATTTTTTTATTTCACCACCTTGCGTGGTTGTCGTCATTAACTATTTTTTTTTAATTTCAAACCTACCTATCTTTTCTATCAGAAATAGATAATACTTTTTTATGAGTAACGAAATACAACATATTACTGTTATATACTCTGTGCACTTTTATTTACCCACGTTCTTAATGAGGAAGTATACACAAATTGTGAGAATCAAATCTGGGTTACGTTACGAAATAAGTATCTCCATGCTATCTGCTTCTGGGCTTCCGGGCTGCACTGAAACAGTTTCAGTGCAGTCGTTGAGCCCTGAAGATGTCCCATGCAAATGGGTACGAAACGGCGGCAGATATACAAGTGACGCGATTCTCGCCCGGAAGCCCAGAAGCAGATAGCATGGATCACGACCGCGGAAGTCCACGTACCAGATTAAGTATCTCCACATAGCATAAATTTTTCAAATTTGAGACTCTTGTTGTGAAATCTTTTATAAATTTTTAAAAATTAAGGTGGAATTCTTTTGAATCAACTATTACTAGTACCCATTCATACACGATATTCTTTTAAATAAAATCGATTGATAACTTATAAAGAATGTTTATTAAATTCAACACGGATAAATAAATACATTACCTGGCGTTATTTGACTAATCAATAGGTAATAACCGTATAATAATAACGTTTATATATGTATACCTTACTTGTCAACGTCTGTACACAGTAATTTTCTATTCGTTCCTAGAATATTAAAGATGTATAATAACTAAGCCTGCAGAAACGAGTGCGCACCCATTGGCGGTGATGATATATTTCGAAAGCGATCGGATATACATACCTGAAGTCGAGATTCATGCGCGTATGGTATGTATATGAATGCCCAACTAGATTAATAATGGCGAATCGACGACGTTCGTTGTTATGTTCGACGAGTGTAGATTTTTTAACCGACTTTCGACATTACAATACACTGACACTATTATTAAATGTATTTGCAACATCAACATTTTAATGTACAGTATTTTTGTGTGTGAAAGACATGTTAATAGCAAACAACACTGGTTAAACACGCAACGTGATGTACCATATTATAAATTTCTATGACTTTATTTTTATGTTAAGTTATGTGCAACATTCCACAAAAATATTGTAGACAATGAAGAATTTCGAAATTTGTGGGGGAAATACGTTCTGGAATGGAGACTACCAACAAGAGCGCGATGACGACAGACTTCAACAGTTCAAAGTTAGTACTCGATCGAAGAAGGAAGCATCGATATCATTACCTTATATGCTTCTATTAGCATGACGCAAGAGAAAAAAGAGGGTAGAAAACAAAGTGCCGACTAATTATTACGGCAATTAATTGCAAAATACTGGGAATAACTTCAAAAATTAATAATAAAAATAAAATATCGAAAAGGTCTATGACTAGTATTGATTACAATTTTATGCTCACAAATACGAAAGGGCGATAAGAATAATGAAGAATAATAATTACGATCATTTGTAAATAATGACAAGAAGCAAATTTAAAAGAAAATAAGTAAATTAAGAAAGCAGAGTCGTAACCAAGGTTAATTCTGAAAAAATGTGAAATGTGAGATACAAAATGTAAGTGAATTTATTAAAAATACGAAAATTGCTCCCAAAATATTGCAGTTCTACTATGTACAGCGGCGTCAGCAAAATACGAACACGAGATACATTGTGCCTTGTCTATTTTGGAGTGCTGGTTTATGTTGTTAATTATAATTAGCCAGTCGTCCCTCTCGGTGGTTTTTACAAACATCATGGCAATGACTGCGACCGATCGATGTTGTGGAAATATTTTCTGGAATTAATGCGACCATTCGGTCGACTGTATGCTGAAAAACTTTTTATATTATTACAATTTGTTGGTTCGAATATGGTGTATGCGTGTTTTTAATAAAGCTTCTATTTAAATTTTATCCGCGCTATTAATATCTTTTATTTTTCCCGTTCTGAATAAATTACAAAGCTTAAAAGTTCACCAAAAAATTACACTTATAATATAACTTAATATATATATATATATATATATATATATATATATATACTTCTTATCAGCACGTACAAATTTTAACTAGAATTGAATATTATTAATTATTAATGTAATATTTATACTGTCCTTAGAATGAGCCCTCTTGGTGTAAAAAACAAAGCAGCATTTCTTAATGTTTAACTGTAGCTCGAATACAGCGCACCACCATGTATTATATCAAGATTAAATTATAATTGAAAGACATCATCCCAGATCTTTATAGAGTGATAAATCATCCACATAGGCCATTACAGGGCATAATAGGAGTCTCAACAAGTCATTGGTGAAAAAGACAAACACCAGCGGTCCCAAATTACATTCCTGTGGAACCCCTGAAAGCTAATATTCGAATGACTTTAACCATTGTAATAAACATAATTCAACATTACTTTCGACAAAAGTCGAAAGAGGGAAGCACTCAAACCAGTTTAGCAAGTAAAATTCGATGGTCTACTGTATCAAAAGCACTATTAAAATCAACGTAAACGACATCTACTTGGCAATGTGCATGAAATTGTTCACTAATAAATTGACTTATGATCACAAGACTTGTTACAGTAGATCTTCAACACTCGATATGGTATTAATGTGTAAACAAGGATTATATAAACATAATTTTACAAAAATTCTGTGGGTTTGTGATATCAACAAGAGCGTTGTCGTCTTTTTTGAAAATTGGACAAATTCCAGCACGTTTTATTACATTAGTCACCAATTTTGGGTCTATTCAAAGCAAATCTTGCTATACGAATGCTTAATAAGGTAAAGGGTATTGACATGAAACAATCATTTACACCAACGTAGTGTTGCATAATTTCATTTGACAATAAAAAACAGAGTACTCCACAAAAAATTTTAAAAAATTTGAAATATTTTTTGTCTCACATTTTCAACATTGATGGTCCCGTGGGCCTTAACGACTTATATACAACATTTCTATATTCGGATTCTCGACTCTGAACCGTTTTACCTGACATTTACCTATGAAATTTCTTTTCATGTATATAAAATGTAATTGATAAGTTAAGATGAAAACTAAGTATTAAAAGTTATTCAAAGTTTAATACATGCAATCATATATGGGCAGCATACCGCATAAAAATACAGGATGTTTCAAACAGAATATACGTATTTCGAATGCATATATTTATTAAACTTTAAGACATATGAATAAGAAACTTTACACACATATTTACGAAATTCTCAAGTTCAGATTACAGATGTTCAATATGTCCTCCATCAGAACAATACCACATCGATGCTCAAATTTCTCCCATACCCGGCCAAGCATGACCTTCATCACTGATGTTATGGCAGTACGGATCCGGTTCTTCAACTCTTCCAGGTTCTGTGGGAGTGGTGATACATAAACGTTGACTTTAACGAAACCCCACACGAAGTCACAGGGTTCAATGGCCGCATGTGGGTTCTGTAGACCCCAAATTCGAACATTGTGTTTGTTTGACAGTCTACTAACATGGAAAGTCGCTTCATCACTGAACACGATGCGTTGTGCGAATGTGTTATCATTGCCAATAGCATCATGAATCTCGTTACAAAATGCCACACTTTTCCGTTCGTCATCAGGACGCAGAGATTGTAACAACTGTAACTTGTACGGCTTCATAACCAACCGACATCTCAAAACACGCCAAATTGTTGTTGTAGGCAGTTGTAACTCCCGACTGGCACGACGAGTTGATTTTGAAGGATTACGTTGGAAAGCAGTTTGAATTCGTGCAACATTTTCTTCAGAAACACGAGGGCAGCCAGGACTCTTTCCTTTACATACACATCCTATATCTACAAACTGGCGATACCATTTGTGAATGTTCCACCCATTCGGAGGATCAATTTAGTAGCTCAACCTGAAACGTCTTTGCACTGTAATCACGGAATTGCACTTCGGAAACTCGAGAACACAAAATGATTTCTACTGCGGAGTAGCGATTTTAAACACATGACGGTTACCAAGAAAAACAGAAAACAACTGACATCTAGCGGCTATTAAATAAATTTGACTATGTATTCGTTTCTCCAATAGCCGAGCCGAGACGCAGCGATCGATAGTTTAGACAAAATAATACTTTGTAATACGTATATTCTTTTTGAAACACCCTGTATTCTCTTAACAAATCAAACCACATCAAGTTTCGTCAAAATGGAGCCTCTATATCCATTTGGACTTTTTAAATACACACATTTTATGTTACAAGAAAAATATATTTCGATATTTTCCAACTGAAATATCTATACAATAAGCAAAGTAAAAAAATTGAAGAGCAACCCTTGAGTTACCTTCCCCATAATTGCTTGTTAATACTTTATACGGTCTGGTTAGGGAACAGCAGAGACCCAACCATTTTTTTTCCTCCCTATCGAAGAATTGAATGAAAATTCGCCGCTCCTATACACTTAAGGAATCTCATAAGTATCGAACAAGAGACCATTGAATTAATACGCGGACGAAATCTATTTCTGCGAAATTTACAACGACACTTAAAACTTTATTTTCTATTAAACGAGAAGTGTTTAGATGTCATTAAAAGACGACAAAAAAAAACACGCCCCAAAGAAAAATCCGTCGCCAAACATTGAACTGCAATAAAAGTATTCGAAGTCGAAATAAACGATTTTAATGTAGTTTCAGCAAGAAACTCAAAATTATCTTTAACGTATTTCAGTGTTTCGGGCACTTGTTAAAATTGAAATGTTATATACAAGTTTCTTTCATTAAAAAAGAATTCCCAGTACCCATTACTCATTACTCTAATCATTACGAGAGCAATTTACAAAATGAATGAGGTAAATGTATAACATTTCAATCCAATTACGCCGGACATTTATGTGACGCCTGTAATTTCGTATATTTTTTTAATGAAATTTGAAAACGGGTTTTTAGTTCTTCATTCTCGTTTATCGCATTTTGTCACATCTGCAAAACAAACGAATTATCTAAAGTTACACTTCCAACATTTAATGTATTTAAAATTTGACTAGTGAAAAGAGAACAAGCTGGAGAGGATACAATACGAGAACGAGTTGAAAAGTCAATAGAATGAAAATAAAGAAAAGATCTTTTCAGTTTAAAACTGCGTTTATTTTTCAACATTACTTTCTGCCACGTCTATGCGTTTCTATCAGCATTGATTCAAGGTCTATATGCGTTACAAAAATTCAGAGCGCCCATGTTTTTTAAAATAAACATCAACAAGAGAGTATGGACCACAATCGCGGAAGTCTACGTACCAGATTAACCAGCCCGGAAGCCCAGAAGAAGATCAACAGCAGCTTTAGTATCATCGTCTGTTGAAAATTTCTTACCTGCAAGCTATACTTTAATAGGCGTGGAAAAAGATGACAATCCAACGGCGCTATATCAGTTTAATTCGTTAATTTTTACCATAGCAACACTGTTGCAAAATCGTACATTGTTTTGGTAGATAACATTTTCTTGGCAAAACCAGGACGCTTTTTATTAAATTCTTGCTTCAACTTCTTTAAAAAAATTCGCATAATGTGTATCCAGTCATGGTTTGGTCTTTTGGAATATAATCGACAAGAAAAATACCTTTTGCATCCAATGAAATGTAAGCCATTACCTTTCCTGGTGATGGAACAGCCAACGGAAATAGATGATAATCCAATGGTGTTAAATCCGGTGAATAAGCCGGATGCAGCGACAAATCTAAATCTAATTCGTTAATTTTTGCCATGGCAACAACACTTTTGTGAGGCCGTGCATTGTCTTGGTTAAAAATAATTTTTTTCTTGACTACACTAGGATGTTTCTCATTAATTCCTTGTTTCAATTTATTTGAAGAAACTCACGTTATATGCGTTTGTGATGATTTGGTCTTTTGCTTTTGCATTTAAAAAAATGGAAACCATTGCCTTTCCTGGAGATGTAACAGCGGAACAGCCATCATTTTCTTTTGGGAAAGACAACCACTGGAGCGATACTGTTTAGATTGTCTTATTTCAGACGTGTAATGTTGAACCCAAGTTTCGTCTGAAGTGCTAAATCAGGGCAGAAACTTATCTTGTTTTTTTGAAAACGCACCAGGCATTCACAAGAATTTTCATTCATTTTAATTTTCGATCAACATTAAATAGGTGCGGCCTCCAATACGCGCTCTTTAGAAATGCTTATATCCTAGACTATCTCCGACATTTTCAAACGACTTCCCTGAACGTAAGTTACATAACAGAAATAAATACGCCGGAATACTCATTGCTCACAATATGAAATTAAGAAGAATATTGTAACATCTCATCAGTTTGAAATAAAATAAAATTAGTTTAAAAATGATGGATATATTCTTCTTGGACAACAAAGTGGTTAACTAAGTTTTCTTATTTTATATGTGTCTGGGACCGCAGAACTAAACAAGGACATTAGGTAAGAAAAAATTGCCTGGTAAGCAAAACGCAGTCCGTATTCCATTAGCAGTTAGTGACAAAATTATCCTGCGAACATTACGTATACAAAAATTGGGCATCATGAAACAGTTTGTTAATTCTCTTGATGAATACACCTACTGCTTTTCAGACATTTTTCAAACATTTCCTTAGCTCTCTATGGAAAAGATTAAAGAACATATTTTTGATGGTTCCTCAGTCAGACATCTTACGAAAGATACCAAATTTACAGATTCAATAACTGAGCTTGAATCGAATGCTTGAATAGCGTTTGTCTCAGTGATGCAAAACTTTCTCAGAAAAGTGAAAATCTAGGACATCTGACCGAGGATTAGGGAAAACGCGTGCATCATGATTTACGCGTTTTGGAGGAGCCTTATCAGGCTTTCTGATATACGCATATGATGTCTGACTATTATTGGTATTTGATACGTTATCTTCTTAAGTCTACTTAATTGGAACTTAATAATTAATATTATTTTAAGTAATCTTTCCTTACCAAGTACATATTTCTAAACGTAGGCTACCTGTAACTCAAAGGCTAGATCTAATAAACAAAATCAACTTGTATATTTGAGATGAGCATATCATCACTAGTCTAGCTAAAATAGTTCAAACCTCAGATATTGTGTAATCTTTTATCTTATATACGCAGTATTTTGCAGAAGTAGAAGCTTAGTCAATGGTGTTAAGCTTGAAGAACGAAAGATGGTAAATATGTCAATGGTATCTAACTAAGTGCTTTCCAGAAGTACTAAAGGATTTTCAAATATGTGTTTTTGATTAACAATCGATTGTTGACGGATAAAGGTACTAAAGCATCGAAGCGTACACCCTATTCATCAAATTTAGTTTTGAGACACTTCTGACAATTCTCTAATTTAAAGAAATCTATGGAACAGAATATTTTTATATTAAAGCAGGAATTCATTCTGAAATTAGAATGCTTTTTGAGAGGGTATTTTCAGAGGTTTAGTTGGATGCTTTTAAATGCGTCATGGAAATATCAACTTCAACAACGTGTTGACGTTGATCAAAATTATTTCAAAGGAATTCATTCTGAAATTATAATGTTTTTGGAGAATCTATTTTCAGGGTTTTGATTGGACGCTTTTAAATGCGTCGTGGAAATATGAACTTCAACAACGTGTTGACGTTGATGAGAATTATTTCAAAGGAATTCGATAAGAAATTAGAATATTTTTTGGGAACCTATTTTCAGGGCTTTGGGTGTACGCCTAAGTAGAAGCTTAGTCAATGGTGTTAAGCTTTAAGAACGAAAGATGGTAAATGCTTAATGATATCTGACTAAATGTCTCCCAGAAGTACGTAAGAATTTTCAAATATAACTGAATACTCCGTAATGATAATGCGTCATTGGATACAGTAAAATTAACAATTGATTTTTGACGGATAAATGTATTAAAGCATCGGAGGATCACCCTATTCATCAAATTTAGTTTTGAGGGACTTCTGACTATTCTCTAATTTAAACAAATCTATGGAACAGAATATTTTTATATTAAAGCAGGAATTCGTTCTGAAATTAGAATGTTTTTGAGAGTGTATTTTCAGAGGTTTGGTTGGACGCTTTTAAATGCGTCATGGAAATATCAACTTCAACAACGTGTTGACAATTGATGAAAATTATTTCAAAGGAATTCTGAAATTAGAATGTTTTTTGAGAACCTATTTTCAGGCTTTTGATTGGACGCTTTTAAATGCATCGTGTAAATATGAACTCCAACAACGTGTCGACGTTGATGGGAATTGTTTTAAAGGAATTCGTTAAGAAATTAGAATATTTGTGGAAATATGAACTTCAACATCGTGTCGACGTTGATGGGAATTATTTCAAATGAATTCGTTAAGAAATTAGAATATTTGTGGAAATATGAACTCCAACAACGTGTTGATGTTGATGAGAATTATTTCAAAGGAATTCATTCTGAAATTAGAATCGTTTTTGAGAACCTATTTTCAGGGACTTAATTGGACACTTTTAAATGAATCATGGAAATATCAACTTCAATGTGTTGACGTTTATGAAAATTATTTCAAAGGAATTCATTCTTAAATTGTTTTTAAGGGCCTATTTCAGGAGTTGATTGTACGCTTTTACATTCGACGTGGATATATCAACTTTAACAACGTGTTGAAGTTGATAAAAATTATTTCAAACGCATTTATTAATAGAGACATATCTCAAAATTTATAGTCACTCCAATTCTAATAATTAAATCTTGTAGTTTTCCTAACGCAACCATTGAAGACGCACACGTACTGCATATTAATATGTTATAAAAATTTGTGATTTTTTTCTTTGTAAATTAAACAACATTTTTTATAATACCATATACGTTTAATAGATCATTAATTAGTATTATAATGGAAAATATTTATTACCTCAAGCAAAAATTATTATTTTGCAGACGAACATTTTAATCCTTGAATCAATTCTAATTAACTGAAGAACTACATCACTACTACCATAAAAATATCTAATCTATGTCTACTATTTGTACTCACAATGCAGTCCGTATGCTCTTTATGTGGACATTCAATCAATTTCATGTGGGTATAATTGATGCAGGGCGTTATAGAACCAACTCCGTCGTTGTATTCACCACACTTATAACAGTGCAGGGCGATCGAGATCGCCACCAAATAGGAAAAAACGGTGGCCAGGAATAAACAACCTGCACCCATTTTCTAACGAAAGTGATAAGACAAAGTACTGCCGATATAAACAAAATCGAAAGTGACTTTCGAGTTTTCAAAATAAAAGAAAAGTTTTTGTCAAACTCGTACCACGATTTCTTTATTTACGTAGTGGTCTCGTGTTATGCAAATATAATCGCACTGAGTTTCCGCTCTACTTTTTCAAGTACAATGTGGTTGGTGTATATGTATGCGCGTTTCTCCCTGTGTATCTTTTGTACCCCTTGCTCTGCCTCTGGTATTTGCAGTTCCTAACCGCGCGAAAGCTGCAATGAAACTAAATTCAAACTTCGTACGCAGCCCGTACCTTTAGTCGATATTATTCGGTAGCGTTGCCGAAATGCGCTCTTCTAAATACGAAATTTGCTTTTTTCATTTCTTATTTCTGCAATATAAGATCATCGTTGCAATCATTTAATTAAATACATGTCGTAATTATAGATCACGTAAGTATAAAGTTAAAACAAACTTTCGTGTTTGAACTTTCACTTAATAATAATTAACAGAAGAAAATATTGGATGGTGTATACACATGAGGTCCAGTCTGACATTGTACTATAGTAATCATCGATTATTATAAAGTTTTGCGTTAGTTAATTAAGGATCAAGCCCCTACGAAACGATCTGAGCTAAATAGAAAGCGAAAGCTTCACCACGATTACTCTCGCCCACACGTAACTATTATTATGGCAGAATCTTTGAGTAGTGAAAAGATCGAGTGTACACTGCATCCTTTATATACTTTTAATATAGACTCATGCGACTTGTATCTACATTTAAGCTAAAAAGGATATTAGAAGGCAAAAAGGTTTCTAACGAATTGAGTACTATTATGATTTCGCAAAAGCTTTCGATTAAAATCTTCTCTGATGTCTTTATATAGTATCCATCAATAAAAATAGATTGAACAACATTACACAAACTCCACAAAGAGACATAAAGAAAATTAAAAATCAGTCAAAAACTCTTACCTCATAGAACTAATCTATGAGAACAACTCAGAATGTTATAAATGAAAATCTACCAAGAGACTTACAGGGGTATCAGTCAAAACGTTCCTCTAAGAAAATCAATCATAGTCTGCTAGAAATAATGAAGAAACACTGTTATATGCTGAACATTTGGAAGAAGTACACGACATAGATAAATAAATCAATAATCTAGACAAATAGAGTTAACACGAAAAAAAGTAATAGAAGAGCTCGAGGCAAACTTAAATCTGAAAAAAGCGCCAGAGTATGATCTAATAACTGGTCAAATGCAGAAACAATTGCCAATAAAAGCAGTGGTCAAATTAACAAATCTAATCAGTGCTTCGTAGAGATTGAAATATGTCTCAAAGTGCTAGAAGATACCAGAAATTATTACGATGCCCAAACCTGAAAAACTAATTAATGAAGATTCCTCATAGAGACTATTTTACTGCTCCTGGTGATAACAAAGCTGTATGAGAAATTACTTTTGAAGAAGCTGGTAGCTGAATTTGAAGAAGCTGCTAGCTAGAAGATAGAAATTATTACGATGACCAAACCTGGAAAACTAATTAACGAAGATTCCTCATAGAGACTATTTTACTGCTACTAGTGATTACAAAGTTGTATGAGAAACTGCTTTCGAAGAAGCTGGTAGCTGAATTTGAAGATAGCAGAAATTATTACGATAACCAAACCTGAAAAACTAATTAATGAAGATTTCTCATAGAGACTACTTTACTGCTACTAGTGATAAAAAAGCTGTATGATAAACTGCTTTTGAAGAAGCTGGTAGCTAGAAGATAGCAGAAATTATTACGAAGACCAAACCTGAAAAACTAATTAATGAAGATTCCTCATAGAGACTATTTTACTGCTACTAGTGATAACAAAGTTGTATGAGAAACTGCTTTTGAAGAAGCTGGTAGCTGAATTTGAGGAAATGAATATAATTCATCAGTTTGAATCTAGAGAAAAGCATGCAACCATAGATCAGGTTGAATGCCTCATAGGTCACCTAAGGAGAAAGTAATATGTACATACATATATATATATATATATATATATATATACAATATATATATAAGGCATAGTGTATAGTATTCCCGGAGCTTGCTTAGACTTTTGGTCAAGTTTGGCGATAAAGATTGGAATAGAAACTAGAACAACTTCTACCAAAACGACAGTCTCTTTCTAAAATTATCAATAGTAAAAGAATGTTTAAAACAAATTGGGAGACCAGTACTCTGAATTGAGTCCAGTAAAGACTGGGGTATCATAAGGCAGCGTTCTGGATTCACTAGTCCTATTATATACAAGTGATATATATTGTACAGTAATAGAACTAACTACAGTTGCCACATTTGCTTGACGATACAGGAGTATTGAATAGAATTAATTCATGGACAAGACCTTAGAACAATTAGAACTCAATAAAAGCAAATAAATAGACATTAATTCCACAAATGGTTGTATTAAACAAATGCCAATCACTGTTAACAATCACACAATCGCATATACAGTACAGCCAAGTATTTAGCTATGAACCTAGATGGTAAGCTAATATGGAAGGAACATATGAAGAAGAAAACGGATGAATTGAATCTTAAATATAGATAAATATACTGCTTGCTAAGAAGAAACTCAAAGCCGTTTGTTCATAACAAATTAATCAGATACTAACAAGTTTCAAAACCATAGTAGACTCGGTATCCAACTCTGGGGCTGCACCAATACAAGTAATATCGAAATAAAAAATAACAGGAATTGTCAATGTCTCCTGATACGAACGAAATATGGCTAACAGAGAGGCCTTGGTATAGAAATGATCACAGGCGAAATAAGAAGGATTGCATATGAAGAGAGACTTCGAAATCACATTAACATCGAAGAATCAATCAAGCAATAGAACTACTTGATCAATATGAAATAAGAAGATTCAGAAAGACGAATCCTTTTAAATACAAAACCAGAGATTTGTGCAAGTCTAGATAAAACAATCTGAGGACACCAAAGAATAACTTTAGTAAAGGACTTTAGTTTTTAAAATATTATTAGAAAACTATTGCTCATTTATCTTAGCATATTTAGATTAGCAGTAATTTCAAATTAAGAAAATATCTTTAAACAATGAAGTTATTGTACTACTATATAGGTATGGGAGGGGGAGAACTGTATTGAATGTGATAAGCCTATTGCTTAAGAATAATAAGAACATTTTTTAACACTATCCCTAGTTTTTATTTAAAATCCCTCGGTTAAGTAATCAACATTTCCTCCATAATAATTCAAATATTTTTTTCATATTTTATGTAGAATTCTTTCTTTTTATTTTCAAATGTTCTACCATATAATTTTCTCCCTAAATTTGTAGCTTCTTTATATTTATTTAATATTAACATAGCTTAACTCTTTATGAGAATTTTCCATCTCTTAGTACTAACTTTTGTTTCATCACCTCTTTCCTGGAGTTACGTATTCCTACGTAATCCGTATTTTTTATTTAAAATGGCTCTTTGAAATATTTTAACAAAAATCTGCGTAATAGCGACCGGCCCATTATTTGTATAATCCATTTTCAATCCTTTCCTTTTATCGATAGGAATAATATTCCCTATATTAAACTGTTCTGGGAATATTTAAACCTCAAAGCAATTACTAACTATTTTCGATATCATCTGACTATGTACATGTGCATAAAACTCCTATATATCAAATAAACCCATCGACTTCGTACTCCATTTCATTTTCTCGTTTTATTTATAATTATTTTAATGGTGGTATTAATAATAATTATAATAAAGTTAATAATAAATGTACAGGGAAACGTAATAAATATATATTTGTAGCTCCCGCAGAAGAGATACAGCAACTGTGGCATCAGAAACCGGTCAAAATTATACAAATTATAATTTCTACAACTGGAATAATTCCTAAACAACTCCGAAAGCCTTAAAGAACTTGACCTCAATTTAAATGTAAGGTTGAAATCAGTTTTCCAATGACGTGATCTCTGTCGTATGAAATAAGATGTCGACAGAAAGCGAGGATATGAAATTAAATACTATATTTATATTGCTATCAGATACTTTAATGTACTATATACCTAACCTATAAACCTGAAAAACAAGTGAAAAAGCTGCCTAGTTAGGTTACCTAAGTGTAGACACACAAGGATGATGAAATAAATATGATAAATTAGCTGTTAGAACAATAACAAATAACAGCAGTAAAATACAAAGAATATAACAAAAGTCGAAACACTATTTTATCTGTATTATACGTGACGCATGTGTGCATAATACAGTTGCTCTGCATATATCTGTTTCTATTTTTTCACGATTTCTTGACAAGACGAAGCGCGTGACTTTATTAGAAACACGTTTGCACCCTTTCTTTCTTCAACACATGTGACTACCGATGAATTAGACAAACGCCGGTATATGTTCATCTTTTGCAGCGTTATTGATACACCGGCAAACTTTTGTGGTTTAAATTTGGTACGTAGACATCCGCGGTCGTGGTCCATGCTATCTGCTTCTGGGTTTTCGGGCGAGAATCGCGTCGCTGGTATAACTGCCGACGTTTCGTACCCATTCGTATGGGACATCTTCAGGGCTGAACTACTGCACTGAAATTGACAGTTTCAGTGCAGTAGTTCAGCCGTGAAGATGTCCCATACAAACGGGTACGAAACGTCGGCAGATATACCCAGTGAAGGACGGTTCCAGTCCGGAAACCCAGAGCCGGTTACCATAGATTTCGTGGTTTAAACTTTATATAAAAATTATAATGCAGAAAACTGTTATTTTGAATGATCAAAAGTTTTTTGAATATACCATAAAGAAGACCTTAAATCCATTTGCATTTACATACAAGGATATCAGCTAATAAGATTCCTTCTTATAAAAATATAAAGCATCATAAAACTTGAATGTAGGACTATCTATGTACTAAAAAGATGGTTACTACGCATATACCTGTAATATAAATACAGGTTTTAAAGAAATAATTTCTGTTCCCGGATAGCTTAGTGGTGACGTGTGTGGAATACAAATGTTCCGATTTCGAGACCCGCGTTTTCAAACCTCACTCCACCACGATTTTTTCCCAAGCAAATAATAAATTAGAGGGACGCAACAAATCAGACGATTACCACCAACCCAACACAGCTACATATAGTGATGAGTTTGGCAAGAAAAAATAAAAAATATTTTTGTTTCTATCACAGAAAATCTACACCTGAAAACAGGGCAATAAAAGAATAACTGCTGAAAAACGTTTGGAATACTTTTTAAATTCCATAAACAATGGAAACAGCTCACAAAACAACCCGAATTTACACAGTAGTCAGGAATTACACGTCACAAGACATAAAACCGTGCCGTACAAACGTACGATTTGGTTCTCAACGGCACGGATCGCGTACAGAGTTTGTTTTCGTACGGGTACTTTTCGCGGTGGTTTACCAGGTACGACACTGCTTAATTATCTATTGATGATGACAACTTAGTTGTCGAAATGCGTATACAGAATTACGAAAGTTAATGTGGAAAGGGGTTTATATATCAACCACAGGCTCCATCGAATTCAACTTCAATGCTGTAAGTAATAAATTAGTTGCGATATAGATAACTACATACAGTCATTGTGACACAACTATTGTATTTGTATACTATACTTCAGAATAATTGTGTTTTACTTACTTGCTTAACTTCATACTTCATTAGTATACAAGATGTGGCAATTAAATAACGAAATTGGTGTGAGAAATATTATTTATTGCAAATAAACATATTTAATTTTTATCCCCTTCAACATACTCTCCTCCCCTATTTATACACCGCTGTATACGTGTCTTCCATTGTTCTATACAATTCATCAGTTGTCAGCCTCTTCAATAACTCTGCCTTTTTACATTTATATGTTCAACAGACTGAAAATACGTTCTCTTTAATGCACTTCTCACTTTTGGGAACAGGTAGAAGTCACATGGTGCGAGATGTGGCGAATATGGAGGATGATCAAGCACGGCAGTGCGCTTGCCCACTAAAAACTCTTCCACAGATAGGGCATTGTGAGCTAGTGCCTTGTCCTGGTGCAGAATCCACTAGGTGTTCTTCCACAAATCCGGCCATTTCTTCCTTACTCTTTCCATCAGTTCAATTAGGACTTCTTTGTAGTATTTCTGATTAACGTCAGTAATGATAACACCCTTGATTTGATTGAAAAAAGATCATCATTGCCAATTTCAATTTCGACCGTCAGAAAACCGTTTGTGCCATTCAAAAACTCGCGCACGCGACATAAAATTATTACCAAACACCTTCTTTAACATTCGTAAACATTCTGTTGGCTATTTTTTAATTCGTCAAGGAATTTCAGGTTAATTCGCTGCTCGATTTTTATGTCAACCATTATCACGGCGCTACTAAATAAGTAGTGTCCTGTGCAATTCAAGCTCGAAAATAAACTAAAGCAGACAGAGAGACAAAAAGTATGGGTTGTTGCTTGGGAAGTATCAAGGTCAATGATATTCCAATTACAGCCTCGCCCGATGCGGCTGTGCGATGGAAAGAACGCGGTCTCGTTATTTAGTTGCCATACCTTGCACTGCTAACATGCTTTGTCATTAAAAAAAATTCACGAAAATCACAAAGAATTCATTCAAATTGTGAATTCTTGAAAAACAATACTAATTAATATATTAATTATTTCTTTTATTAATAGTATATTAGAATAAAAATTTCACAAGACGTAATTTTGGCGTACGAGTCCAACTTTAAATTCCAAAAAACAAGTGCGTAAAATGTCTTATGAAACGTGTATTTGTGCGAATGAAAACCCTATATATGTCTCAAAATTGTTTCCAATTCGAAAGTAATTTCTATAAACACAAACAAGGAACAGCAATGGGCAATTGTCTTTCTCCACTTATAGCGGATTTATTCATGAGTAATTTTGAGATTGACTTTAAACATAATGCTAAATATTTTCCAAGAGTTTAGATTAGATATGTAAATGACATTTTCGCGATTTTAACAGTTAAATGTAACTTAGACAATTTCGTCAAGCAATTAAATTCAAAATTCCCGACGACTAAATTTACGATAGGAAAACAAAACAATGACACTTTATCTTTCTTAGATATCGTAGTAATTAGAAACAATCATAAAATAGAAGTTGATATTTTCCGAAAAGACACGTTTGTAGATTTATCACGGTGGATTCAAATTACAGCATGAAACGAAAGATTGCTTCTTTCAGTTTTCTTATCAATCGTTTTTCACTAACAGTGAGATACGAAAGAGAGTTGGATTTTATTAAGAACGTTGCGAGATACAATGGTTTTGATTCGGAAATAATCAATGGATTAATTAGGAAAGCTAACATAAACAAAACAATCCGGGGTGCCACATATCTGTCACCACAAAACAATCGAAACTAGCAATTTATATGTTTAAAGTTTCATCCTTCGGCAAAAAATTTAAATAGTGTTTTTAAAAAGAGCGGATTTCAAGTTACATATCGGTCCACTAACCCCATCAAATCCCTTTTAGGAAATGTAAAAGACAAAGTGGAGGACAATAAAAAATCGGGATTTTACGGAATTAAACGTCTAGATTGCAATTAATAGTACATGAGTCAGACATAACGTTCGATAGAAACCCGGTAAACAGAACATACAGCGCATATCAAATTTAATCGAGTTTAGCAAAGCATATGCTAGAGAATAATCATAACGTAAGGCAGATTGTCTACATTTGGTTAAGAATGCGAATAATAACACAGGCCAACCAATAAATATTTTTTAAAAACTTTTTCCAAAGTTCAACCTGTTTCTTATGTATTTTGGTGCGCTGAATACAAATATTCAATCAGTTTTTTTCTACCACGTACCAATTTTTCGCAATCTTTATCTTTATTGGGTATGATAGTATTAAAATATATAGTTAAGATTTAAAGGTACGTAATTTATTATCAGAGTATAATTGAAAAATTTAACATTTTATTATTACAATGGTACTGTAAGTTTGAATATGAACAGTTTTCATTAATCTAAAGTTTTGTATTTCGTCAACCTCTTCACGGTAAAATTTCGAGTGTAGCTTTTCCTTTTATATGATGCTTCTGGAGTTGCTCGTAGAAGGATCCAACAGTAATCTACCATCATGTTGACATTCCAACGAACCCGATACCGTTTCTCATCTCC